>JACEIK010016531.1:0-15419 GCA_018107945.1 Datura stramonium
AGACCCATTGCATCCATATGGATTTCAGCATCCAACACCCATGAAAGGTAGTTCTTGCCCGAACTTTGAAGGGCAACGAAATCAAGTTTCATAAAGTTAGTCATATTAAAAGAAAAAGAAAAATAATACCTTGGCCCTCAAATTTTGAGACGATAGAGTCGTAGAGAAACAATATCACCAAAGGAATATCACTCCTGTGGTTAAGTAATACATCTTTTGAAAAAGAAATTTTACCTCAGATCTTTCAAAGTGAGTTCTCAAGGCAGAGACTCGTGCTGATAACGTGTTATGAAATAATAAAGAAAGAACAAAAATATTATAGAGAAAGAGAGAAGGAGAGAAGTTCTTATTTCTCTTGATGGGATGAAATACAATGACGTGTTATGAAATAATAAAGAAAGAACAAAAATATTATAGAGAAAGAGAAAAGGAGAGAAGTTCTTATTTCTCTTGATGGGATGAAATACAATGAAGGAGAACCCTCTATTTATATGGACAAATCCTTCAACTTTTCTCCAAAATATAGACTTTCACTATAATATAAACACCTGTATTCATCACAATACAAATACTTTTATAGACATTCACTATAGTACAAATACATTTATAACAATATTAGAATATTATTCAATACATTTATAGTATTATATAATTATTTGATTAGTAAATTATATGATATATAATGGGAAAATCATGTCATAGCTGACATTATATATATACACACACACACACATATATACATATTAGAATATTTCTTATAATATATCTATAACATTATATACTTATTTGATTGACAATTATATGATATATAATGGGAAAAAATCATGCTAGTCGACTAATAGAAAATATTACTACGACATATTTTCTATATTTATAACTTAAGTTATACAATTAAAGATAGTGAGCATATTAATAACCACCTAAAACATATGTTTGTATTTAAATCAGATACCTAGAAAATACTATCACTTGATTATTTCTGCACCAGAGAGATGGCAGCAATTATTTGATTGACAATTACAGATATATATATATATGAAATATTTTTTTTATGAATTTTGAGTTTTTTTAATTTTTTATTTTTTTAAATTATGAATTTATAATTTATATGTTTATAATTTTAAGCATATTTAATTAGTATTATACAAGGAAAATAGAAAATTTTTTATGTATAAATTATTTGAATTTAAATATCATACTCCTATAATTTGAATTTAAATTAGAGACGAGCAAGATGTAATTATTTAATTGGAAATTTTATGATATATATGGGGGAAATCATGTCATAGTTAGAGTCATTCTAATGAGTAATATTTCAAATATATTTTCTATATATTTATAATTTAGATTATTTAATTAGTATTATTGAACAAGGAAAGATTGTGAAAATTTATTATGGCCTAGAGCTAACTATGGCGTGTTATTTGAATTTAAATTAGATAATTATAATTTGAATTCTAAATCAGCATATAAGAGTATAATTATTTGATTGACAATTATATGATATAAATGAAAAAAACTACGTCATGAAGCAGGGGAGTCATTCACAAAAATATTCCTGCGACCTCTATATATTTATAACTTAAATTATTTAATTAGTGTTACTAAAGGCTAATTAAAGATTTGTGATAGTTTATTGGTTAGAACTAATTAGTGTGATATATTTGTATTTAAATCAAATACTGCTGAAATAAGGCTATAATTACATTATTTCTCATACTAGAGACATAATATATATAATTACTTGATAACAATTGTATGATATATGTGAAAAAAAAAAAAAAAAGCAATCACGTATACTAGAGTCATTCACAAAAAATTATCATATAAGTATTCTATATATTTATAATCAATTATTTAATTGTATCACATATGGAGACTGTGAAAATTTATTATAACGTAGAGCTAATTATGGCGTGATTTATTTAAATTTAAATCAAATACTGCTATAATTTGAATTTAAATCGAGACATAACAAACTATCATTATTTGGTTATAAGGATTTATATAAAAATTATCAGTTATAGTACCAAGACAGAGAACATTTCGATGATAAGAAAGAAAATGGGTAGATGTGCCTTTCATTCAGTGAAGAAGAAGAAGGGAATATGACAACTCGGCAAGGGTCATTGAAGCATCTAAGGGCACAAAGTGGTAAATGACCTGTATATATTTTTATTTTTTATTTTTTGTTATTAGGATTTTTTAGAGTTTGTTAAGGATTTGATTCTTCTGCAGAATAGATGGACACAACCACTAGCATAAATAGAGAACACACTGTATAGAAAAATCATCATAAATACAATTAAAAACTTTCTTATACGTTTCTTTCTTTTTTAAGTTTTTACATGGTAGCAGGCATCTCTAGATCCATATATTTTTCTTTTGCTTTATTCATCTAAGAATTATTTTCTGCTTCCTTCAACTCTAAATAATGGGTGAAGTGACAGATACATCTTCTAAAAACAAGAGTGAGCAAATTGGATGTCTCACACCCTTATTTTTTTCCTTCTGCATTCATCTCGCATGAATCATTAATGCTTTTCTGATGGTATTTCACTATGTTGGAGAAGAGAATGACTTCTGTAAAACAAGCTGGTATATTAATGGTTCCCAGAAATGAAGTAGAAAGTAATATGTTAGTTCAATGGCAAAGATGTAATGACATGGTTCTCTCTTGGCTGCTCAATGTCTTGAGCAGAGAAATAATCGAGAGTGTTCTTTATCAAACAACAACAGAGTTGTGGGCAGAATTATAAGAGAGTGTATGGGCATGCACATGGAAATTCAACTGTTCACTACAGAGAGCTCTCAACAACATGAACTTGGAGTGTTTTCATGATGTGGTTGATATTTCACTAGATTGAAGAGAATTGGGACTGATGAAGGAACCGAATACCTTCATGACTTGTAGTTGTGAGTGCAAGCGTGGTGGAAAGGTAAATAATCAAAAAATGAATGAGGACCAAAAAAATCTAATTTCTAATGGGTCTTAATGAGAGCTACAATGCAATAAGGAGAAATATATTGATGATGAAACCACTCCCATCATCCTCTCAAGCTACTCATTGGTAATTGCCATGAAGAATCCCAAAGAGCAATGCACATAACAACAATCATATATCAGTTGATGCTTCTTCTTTTCTTGTGGAATGAAAGAGGTGCACATAAATGGACACCTCGAAGAAGCAGTTTGACAACAAATCTGGGAAACAAACATAAGAAGGAAAAGAACTGACTTATTCTGCAGATATTGTAAGAAGACCAACTGTCAGACGATATTGTTACAAGCTAGTTGGATATCCGCCTAATTATAGCTCAATGGACAGAAACAAAGAAAGAAGCCAAATACGACTTTGCAATGCCAGTCAACAAGAGAGAAGTTCTTACCTCAAGAAATCCAAGCAACAACTTTATGAATTTTTAAATAAATGATTTTCCAAAGAAAGAACAATGTGAGAAATTAGTTCAGGCTTCAGACAATGCAGAGTGAGAATTCTAGTGTTGAAAACTCTGATGCATCTGCTAGTGCCAATCTGGCTGGTACATCTATTGTTTGTAACTCCCTGGCTTCTCTTATTTAAAATTATCAAACCAGAGATGATGGTATAACATATTTGGTTCTTCTTTTTTCTTTATCTACCAATAGATTCTGGATCATTGATACTGGAGCTACACAACATATGACTTTTGATCATCTCTTTACATAATATCACATATCTGAACACCTGGCTATGATCACCCTCCCAATTCTTACAAAGTCAAAGTGAAAATGATAGGAAGTTTAAATTTAAGTAAAGATTTAGAACTACATAATGTTCTATTTATACCCTCTTTCAAACATAATCTACTTTCTGTTTACAGGCCAGATCAGTTTGATTGTGACCTAATTTTCTCCAAACTTGGTTGTGCTATACAAGTCCCTTCAATGAAGAGGGAACCTCTTTTTGGTGAAGCCAATACTAGAGGTTATGGCAGCGAGAAGTAACATCTCCAAGAAGAATATTAACTCATAGCAAATCACTCCAGCTTCTAGTGAGTCCAGTCAACTTCCAAAGTTCAATGTCCTACATCTAGTTTTTGTCTAAAGAGTCTGCTTCTTCAAGGCTTCATGCCATGTTTTTTGAGTCCTGTTTGCAATACTATTTCAGATATGAATGAAGATATTTCTGTTTCTAATGTTTCTTCCTCTAAATTATGGCATTATATATTGGGACATTTACCATATGATGATATTAAAAAAATTTGACAATTTTTTTTCTGAAAAGGAAGAGTTTCCATGTGCTATATGCCCTATGGCTAGGCAAACTAAACCTCTTTCCTCTTAGCCTCTATCACTTCTACTTCAGTATTTTAACTTCTGATGTTGACACTTTTGGGGGCCTTTAACACACAAACCTATAAGGGTGAAAGATATTTTTAACTATAGTGATGATTTCCTCCAGATGTCTATTGACTATCTCTAAGTTCTAACCACCTTCTGTTTGAAATCCTTTTTATCCTTATTCAAAGACAATTTTCTGCTACAGTCAAGATCATTTGATCAGACACGTTGAGCTAGGTTCAGGTGCCGAA
The DNA here is from genome assembly GCA_018107945.1 of Datura stramonium. Taxonomy (NCBI): domain Eukaryota; kingdom Viridiplantae; phylum Streptophyta; class Magnoliopsida; order Solanales; family Solanaceae; genus Datura; species Datura stramonium. The sequence continues at coordinate 4,576 of JACEIK010016531.1, forward strand.
CCTAAAGCTTTTCTTCAATCCAAAGGGATATTACATCAAACTACTGTAGATACTCACACGTAATGGCGTGAGTAGAACGCAAACACCGACATCTTTTGAAGATTTGTAGAGACTTTATTTCAATCCCATGTCCTGTAAGGAAGTATTGGGGGAATATCTTTTGACTGCCACTCATTTGCTGAATAGATTTCCATTTAAAGTCTTGCAAAATAAATCACCCTACCAAGTTCTTTTTTTGGCAACATCCCGACTATACATCTTACGGCCTTTGCTGTTTGTTTTTTACTTCCACATTACCTAGAAATAGAGAAAAAATTGAGCCCTAGAGTTGTACCTAGTATGTTTTTGGGATACCCTTTGGGAAGAAAGGGCATAAAACTCAATCTTACTTGGGAATAATTAAATTGTTATCTCCATGTGAATGTCAAGTTTTTTTTAGCATAATTTTCCCCTCTTCACTTATTCTGCTTCATTTCTAAGTTTCTTTTCCTGCTTTTTTCCTAGCACTGATTTTTCTTTTCCTACTTCAACTTCCTGCTCCACCTACATCTTTTTTGATTCCATCCATCCACCTTAACTCCTCATTTCTTCTTCTCCGTACCATCATCCGTTCCTTCCTGCCTCTCCACATTCTTCACCTACTCTTCTCCTGCAGAATCTGTACAGGTATCTCCTCAGGTGCTATCTTCTACATGGCCAGGTATTGCACATCACGAAGGGTAAATCCCTCTGCTCCTAAATATCTTTCTAATTATATTTGTAACTCGTTTTCTTCTCTATTATTTCTCCGCCCACCATGTCTTCCTCGCATTCTTTTTCTTTTTACTGCCCTTTCCCCAAACAACCACCCATATTACCTCTATTTTCCAAATTCATACCATTTCTTTACCAACAAGCAAAGTGGTTGTACCCTTGATGGAAAGTTGCAATGGATCAAGAGTTTGTAGCACTAAAATCCAATCACACCTAGGATATTGTCCAATGCTCCTGAAGAATTGCTTTCCCTGCAAAATGGGTTTACAAAGTCAAATTAAGGTCAGGTGGAACTTTAGAAAGACTCAAAGCATGTCTAGTTATAAGGGGGTGATACACATAAAAAGGCTGGCTTGGATTACTTTGAGACTTTTAGTCCCGTTGTCAAAAATGACAACCATTTGATGCATCCTTTCAATAGTTGTCAAGAGAAAGTGATTTATTTCGTTGACGAATAACGCTTTTATTCATGGTGATTTAGACGCAGGAAGTTTACATGAAAATTCTCCCGTTTGCCTTCCTCTTATCCTTCTATTGTTTGTCGTTTGCGCGCAAATCATTGTATGGTTTAAAGCAGGCCTCCCGGGCCAATGGTATGCGAAATTATCATCTGTCTTGAGGACTAGAGGATTTACTTCTCTCTCAATGACTACTCTTTGTTTTTCAAAGTTTCCTGACTCTAATCACTGTGATTGTCGTTTGTTGATGACATTTTGCTTACTGTGAAATAACTCTTCGTAAATTGCTGAAATCAAAGTTTTCTGGGATTTTGAATTCAAGATCAAGGATTTGGGATTTTAAAAAAGTCCAAAGTTGGTTGGTGAGCCTAGTGATAGGAGACTGTCTAGCTTGGTTCAGAGAGCACTTTTCTCTGATAGATGGTCAAAACTTCATCTCGAGTTCGAATCCTACCGAGAGGTCCACTAGAGATCATAAATTGTTGAAGAAACAACAAGATCTTTCTTTTGTTTCCTTATTTTAGGTTTGGAGCTGCCTGTGGAGAGGGGGGAAATGATTTTCACACAAAGAAAGTTCGCTTTAGGAGCTTCTAAAAGAATTTGATTGCTCTTGATTCAAGATCTGCTCACTCCTTTGGATCCCACTGCTCTCACAACAAATTGTGGGAAACTTCTTTCAAATCCAATTATTTATCGAATTCACTCATTGAAAAATTAAATTTCTTAACCAATACAATACCAGATTTGTCTTACACTGTACAAACCTTGAGTCAATACATGCACTCCCCTTGCTCTGGACATTATGAAGCAGCTATGCATACATTAAGATATTTTTGCAAGGATCCAAGATTGGGATTCCATTTAACATTTGATCCTTCATTTCAATTATTGGTTTACTGCGATTCCGATTGGGCCTTGCCTATAAAACCCGTAGATCGCTTAGTGGTTTTTTCTAAGCCTCGAGGATGCCCACTTATGGAAATCAAAGAAACAACTAGTGGTTGCTCTTTCATCTGCAGAATTTGAATACAGGTCAATGAGACTGCTAGTTGCAGAAATTACATGGATAGTGCGGTTACTAAACGATCTATCGCTAATCCCGTTTTGCTGTACCATCATAGACAGTCAGGAAGCCACACATAGCAAAAATTCAGTATTTCATGAGCGCACAAAACACATCGAACTGGATTATCACTTTGTTCGAGAAAAACTACTGGATGGGTTGATCTCTTTATCGCTTGTGCCTTTCTTCATCTCAAACAGTGACTTGTTTACCAAAAACATTTTGCAGACCCATGCATCAACAATTTTAGGTAAATTGGGTTCCGAACTTCGGGCTCCAACTTGAGGAGAGGTGTTAAAGTGAGAAATTCAGAGAGAACATTTTCGATGATAAGAAAGAAAAATGGGTAAACAAAGCTCCTCATTTAGTGAAGAAGAAGAAGGAATAAGTGACAACCGATGCATTATTTAGAAGCATCTAGTAAGGGTATAGTGGTAGATGACATGTATATATTTTTATTTTTTATTTTTTGTTATTAGGATTATTTAGAGTTTGTTAAGGATTTGATTCCTTTCTGCAGAATAGACAGACACAACCACTAGTATAAATAGAGAACACATCAGAGAAAAGATCAAATTAAAAACTTTCTTATACATTTCTTCTTTAAGTTTTTACAATTACATTATAATTATAGTCATTCTAATAGGTGCGATTAAAAATATTATATATATTTCGGAGAGATTCATCCAACATAATACAAGCGGTTCATAGTATATAATATAGGATAAAAACTACTTGAAGTCATTACTTCTTTCAAAAAATATCTAGTAAAATTGACTATATCGTTGAGATATCCAAAATAAAAAATGCAATAGTGCTTGGAAAGTTCGTGTCGTGCTACTATTGATTGATCTTGATCGCAAAAAATAGACAATGCAATTTCAATAGAGGTGTTACAGCAGGATGAAAAAGTATTTGTATCATCTTATTATCATTATAAATACATATCTTTTATGAATATAATATAGATATTGAATTTTTTGTAGGGAGATCGTATTCACGCAACTATGGGTAGATATATTATTCGCATGTTCAGATGTAAAAATTATGGTATATTATCTGCATGTTTCAAGAAAATTTTAGTTTATGATGATGAATGATGATGCACAAATTACAAATGACGCTAGAAATGTAGTGTACGTCGAAGTTTTTCGTAATTTCTAATTTGATACATTATTAAATAAATTTATCATCAATTATTTTCTATTAGTATTCTCTTATATTTTTTTGTATTAATGTATTTCATAAGTTGCATATATTTATGTTCTTGCGGAAATTTGAGATATCTTCAATTACTAATTATATGAGAACAACTGAAAGAGGATGACAACCAATTGTGATAACTTAAAGAAAGAGGACTTTAGTATTGCACAAAATATTGTATTAGTTGAAGATGTGATGAGAACTGTACATATAAGTTTTTGCATTGTCATTCAGATGCCCATTACCATGTATGATCTTGAACCTATTTGACGTGCAATGGTGATTCCTAAGAATGACACCTTGTAAAGTGTGATGTTTATAAATTATTTTGTTGTTTATTTTAGTTTATAGTTCTATTGAAAATTCACTAATTTCTTAATTCTTTTTTTTTTGCACAATGCAGTTAATATTTAACTTTTTATTTGATTGCGTGTCATATATCTATTAGATAGTGTTTGAATGATTAACTTTGAGGTTAAATAGTTTGAGTGTTAATCTGATTCTTAATGACCATCCTTACAAGCTAATTCTACATATGAATTCCCTATATTTTTTAAAAGTTCAGTAACTTATTTTAGTTTCTTTTCTATTCAATTTTTTTTACGTTTCTCGGTTGTTAAATAGATTGTATGTCAAATTCAGTAATTGTGCCAAAATTTATAGTTATTGTAAGTTGCTTTATTTCATTTTAGATAAGAGATGATTTATAATGGACTAATTTTATAAGGCTCAAGAAAACAAAGTCCAAGGAGATGCTTTTGACATTTATTTTTTTTAGTCTATTTAAATAAATATTTAAATCACTGAAATAACATAAAAAAAATAAAAAAAATAAAAAAAATAAAAAAAATAAAATATTTTAATAATTTTTAAATATTTGTCACGCCCCGCCCTGGGTATGATCGCACCCAGGCTCCTAGTAGGGACCTGGACTGCTAACTGGTGGGTCTAGGCACATCTCGGTGTCTGCTAGCTCTATCTCAGGCTTCTCTGGAAACAAAGGGGCTATATAACGGCTGTAAACACAGCCTTCGGCCAACCGGGCCTATAGCCACCCGGCTCGTAATGCCAACAAACCGAACCAGAAACATACTCATAACGAGGGACTTATGCAGGCCGACAAGGCCACCATGCTGTCTAGTCATCTAAATACTCAACAAAGGGAAAACTGGAATGCTACGTGACCAGCAAGGTCACCACTACTGTCAAGCTTTGGCCCCACACGGCCAACATAAAAATGTAAATACTAAACAGCCTATAACAACGCACGGTCTCACACTACCCGCTCAACTCACTGTGGAGATAAATCTGAATAATTCGTAAGCCTCTATGAGTAACACAGTTTTATCGACAGGCCCCGACCTACCCATACTGTACAACAAAAAGGAAAAGAGCTACACCTTCCGGGAATCGCACTGGATGACAGAGCCGACATGTGACTCAATAGCTATCGGAATCACGAGGGACGCTCTCCTGCCTATGAGTACCGCAGTAAGTAATGCAATTGCCTCATCGCATCAGTACCGCTGGTACTGGAGTATGCAAAGCAACTAAAATAATACAATTGAAAAACAAACTAATTATAGATGGCATAACTAGAAATTCTCGTATAGCGTGAGACAACCGAATCAAGATGTTGATATGAATCCGAATCAAGCTTTTCTCGTGACCGAGAAGGTAAGTTACCCGTAAAACGCTGACGGCCTCGCTGTCTATTAACTAGTATATAACATATAAATAGATATACAAGTAGCAAGCAAGAGCCAATACGAACCCCCATGTTTGATGGCGCCAAGCAAGTAACAATCTATATACCCTTACCCGGGCCAAACCAGCCAAAAATAAGTCACTTCCCCATTCGCTCACTAGGAGCACTCTACCGCCCTCAGATTCTCCTACGCCTTGGCCCTCGATATAAATAACCGTGTTCAAGTCTGGGGTTCCTGTACTACATCTGCACAGATAGGCCTGTTCCCCGACACAACTCAACAGGGCTATCTGAAACATGCAACCTGTATCTATTCCCCGGACACAACTCAACAGGAATAGAAGTCCGTATCGGGATAGCACTCGACACCGCTCAACAGGCTGTCTGTACCGTGAGTGCCGATTGACTGATATGGGGAAAGCTTCATCCCATCTTCGTCTAAGTTGGGACGGCATGCCACTTGAGTGACGTAAACTCACCTCGCCGCGGGCGACACGACACAACCTGTGGGGCGGCGAGGACGTCGGTCATGATGCCCTTACGCCACATCAAGTCTCAAACAAACAAATAGCACGATATAAATAGCAAGCATGTATAACTTGAAAAGACTATCTGAAATCTGATTTCTTATTCTGTCTCTTCTTGCATTATACCGATTCTTTACTGATTATACTGGGATTCGGAAATCTTTATTTAACTGTTTGGCACTCCGTGAGCTGTGATACTACCTCGTTCCGAATGGCTAATTCAGAGCTGGGCCATCTCATCCGGCTCGAATGGCTAGCTCCGCAGCTGGCAAAACCGTTTTGTCTATCTCGATTTACTTTACTAACTTTTATTCTGAAAATTCTTGTTTTTATTCCTAAGCAACATGCTTGCTAATCATACAATAGGCTATACTGGAATTTGGAATGCTAATCATTTGGCGCATGCCTTACTAACTTGACCTAACATACGGCAACGCAAAACCAGATTTACTAAACTTACTCAATACTCAACATTCAACTCGAGAATTCAATTACAGAGTTTACTATGATTTACAGCTAAAACCTCTAACTTGCCGAGGAGACTACTTTACATACCTTAACCTCGAGTTATTCACCGTCGGACGAGGCCTTGGCCAAGACTACCTAATTCTCCCAACCGCATTCATATACACGTCAATTAGTACTAAATACAACACTATTCTGAAGGACAACATCACTTTCAATATATTTATAGCCTAAACTTAGGCTTATCGAAAGACGGTCAGAAACTTGCTATTTTTCGAAGTCCAGAAGGGAGAAGTATCCACTTTACTATTAGAGCACATATAGACACTAGTTTGGAGCAATTCTACTACCTTAGTCCGGTAGCGCGGTGATTTGTCGGCCGAATTTCGCGAAACAAAATTCGTAGGGATGCTCCTGCAGCTAAATATCGGCATTCGAGGTTAATTTGGATTTGGGACTACGTTTGACGGCGTAATCGGGCGATAATTTAATATACCTTGCGTGTTTCTCTCGTTCTCTCACGTTCTGGAAATTATTTAGATGGTTAAAGAAATAAACCAAAGTGGGCATATATATAATTGTCATCATAAATCGAATCTGTGGGAATGTGATTTATGTCGTACTGAAAATGCGATTTATAAATCACATTTTGCCTTGCGACGCCGACTTGGCGCTTGTCCGACGCCCCGGGCTTTTCTAGCATGTATGGCTTTCAAATACTCTTAACCAACACGTGAATAGTCATCTATGTAAGCCGGAAATTTACGGGTGTAAACATTCTTCCCCTTAAGGAACATTCGTCTCGAATGAAAACTCAAGTATCTAGAGGACTTCTCAACTGTGAGATCAACTTATTTTTTATTTAGAAAATTTCGCAGAGTTTCCCTGTAATATGGACTATCCGAAAACCTGAAATACAGAAAAGTCCAATACAGGTACTCCGCACAATACTATAGGATTCATGTGATAGCTAAAATCAATCTTTTCATTTATACATAGACAAACTATAAGATACTGCATAGGTAATAACATTAACATACCTGTCGCCTGACTAGGCTTGAAACAAATGAGGGTATCTGATTTTCATCTTCCGCCTCCCACGCCATTTCCCCTCTCGGTTCCCGTTATGCCACAACACTTTGACAGACGCAATACCTTTAGTTCTCAATCTCGCGACCCGATCGGTTTCCAGGATAGCTACTCGGAACCTCTTCGTAGGCCAGCTCTTCTGTAACCTGGATGTCCTGGACTGGGACTGCTCTGACAGTTCCCTATGCATTTCCTCAGTATGGACAAGGAGACCGAATGAATGGATTCTACTCGGGAGGCGAGTTCACCTATAAGCCACTCGGCCTATTCTTCTACGAATCCGATAAGGCCCAATAAATCTTGGACTGTTTCTACCTTTCTTTGCCGAATATCATCAATTTTCATCGGTGATACTTGTGAAATACCTACTATTCATATCAAACCTGTGTTTCGTTGCTGCACATCAAGATACGATGCCTCAGGCAAATGAGTTTCCGAGCCACCTTCTCCTCTCGATCAAGGAATAATGTTCAGCTCCTAATCAATGCTGATTCTCCTAACAAACCAAACCCAATCGGCGATCCGCATCTTCGCCCATACAAGCCTCAAAGGGCGCCATCTCGGGATAGCCGAGTGATAGTTATTATAAGCAAACTCAATTAACGGCAAATGCTCTCATCCTGAATGGGTACTTCCAAAATCTAGCACATAATGGCTGTAAAGAAGGCCTAGAAGCTTGAATAGAAAAAGGCCTATCCTGCCCATCTGTCTCGAGGGTGGAATGCCGACTGTAGCCCACTGCGTTCCTAGACTCTCAAACGATCACAAAATTTAGCCGTAACCGTGCTCCTCCTGCCTGGAAATACGGGATACTTGGCACTCGTGCAATTAACTATTTCTCTGATGTACAACTCGGCATAATCTTGGCCGAGAAGGTGGTTCTCACCGGTAGGAAATGAGCCACTTTGTCAATCTGCCGACTATCACCCATTAGAATCATGTCTATGTCCGTAAGTGGGGTAATCCTGCCACAAATTCATATTTACTGCTTCATATTTCCAGAGAGGCACAGCTATGTCCTGAGTTAATCCGCCTGGTTTCGATGTTCTGCTTTCTGCCCTGGCCGGGCGCTAGGACACCTGGCTACCCGCAATTTCTTTTCATACCCGCCACGAGTAGTTCTCTTTTGGATATTGTGGTACATTTTCGTCGCGTCGGGGTGAAGAGAATAGCGGGCATAATGTACCTCGTTCATAATCTGCTGGCGAAGGCCTGAAACATCTAGAACACATAGACTAGCCTTTACAAACACACAAACACTTCATCCTCTCTACCCGAAATCGCGCTTCATGGAATATAATCTTTAAGCTAGATCAGGTCAGGACGTTTCATATTGTCGTTCTTTTACCTCCACAACTAACGGACGACATGGCGGTGTTCTGAATTACCGCCTCCGTTGTCCTTCAATATGTTATACGAACGACTAAATTGACAAATTGGGGTATTTCTCTGATGTACCCCGTTGTTCGGCTACAAGTACGCCAAACTCCTAACGGATTTACGACTAAGGGCATTTGTTACTACATCGTCTCTTCTTGATTGATGTGACATATTCATATCTAGGGAACTTGGCATATAATTGACGGTCATATCAAGCATCTACGCCTGTGGGAGAAACCGATGTGCAATTTACCCGTATAGCTAGAGCTATATGGTCTCCCCGGCCGTATGCTAAGGCCACTTGTTGCTGGGATAACCTGAACGACCGCCTGCGCACCTTGTGCCTTTATCTGGCCTACTGCTAGGGCTCTATATTTCAATATCTTACGAGAACCACCAAGTACTAGTCTCTGTCATCGACTACCGACTGACCCTTTCTTGGGTGCCCACGGTTTATCTAACTGGATGGCTGGCTGACATACAGGGTGTTCCACATAATAACTGCTAGGCTGACTAAGCCGACTCTCACCTACAAGGTTGGGAAAATGATGTATGGCCACTTAACATACCGGAACAATTCTCGTATTGTTAATCAAGTATGCCTATTCGCCTCTAATTCTGGTTCTGGCACATGCGATAATATTATTGATCTTTAGGGACGCTTCCTGCTAATACAAAGCAAGGTTGCTAGACCATCTAATCGTGCTCTTATCTAAACTACCCGACTCAGCTACTAATTATGGTAAGCTTCAAGCCTAGATATAGCAACAACATATAAGTCTGTTAACTCAATAACTGGGAACTGAGACAGTTTCTATGGCTTCACATGCAAGTCACACTTAACCTGCCCCTTCTCTTTCTCTCCTTTTTTTACAAGGGGTCCTACATGATCTGTATATACTTCCTAGCACTAACGATGGTGATTGTAACCCCTATTGGCAGCTATTCACAGCATATCTGTTATCTATACATATATATCAATAACTACGTACAATACATACTGAATTCTGTAGTGATACGTAATTCTGACATGCTTTATTGAAATCTCATACTGTACATGATATACCGCTCCTGGCCTAATAATATCTCCTGCCCTATCTTATCATTTCCTTAGACTTTCATCCCATTCTGGATGTACAACATATGAGCTTGATTATGGCTTACATTGACATTCCTCCACTCTTACAATGTGGGTCAACACCCGAACCTTGTGGCCTTGCTTGGTATTATATTGAGAGCTCCATGATCACCGGCCCATTCTAGGCCACTAGATTAGAGTCTCTGTGTTTGTAGTTTCTTAACTTCTCTAGGCGGACATACCGCGGCATTCTGAACCACAATCTCACTGTCTCTTAAATGTTAGTCCGAGGCTTAGTTCTTAACACACGATATTCCATCAACTGGGTGATTCTAATTCCCCCCACAAAATCCGGTATTCCAGCCTCTCTCCTTATCTTACTTAAGCTGAATCCTGGGGTTCAAGGTACCTGCCTTTCATTGTTAACAAGATTACTGGTCGGGTCTCAGTTCATACCTCTGACTTGCAAAGTCAGACCCATCTGATTTGCAAGACTCCCTATCTTCTATCACAACTGAAACCATAACTATTATCTTGCAGGTATGTCTTGCTCTTGTTAGCGTATTATGGCGACCTGACCTTTTTTCTGACTCGAACTTGAATATTAGTGGAAGTCCATCACTGACAGATCTTTTACCCTGTTTCGTGATGGCAGAAGTAAATACTTGCTCTTTACGCTCTCTAACACTTACCGGAATTAATCAATCTATTCTACATCTTCACTTACTGCTTGTTTTGGGCAACCTCACCTCAATTCTTATGCCCCTTTACTGTACTGGAATCAAGGTCAAGAGGTGGGAATAACCCCCTTTTCTTTTTTTCTTTTGCAACTAAACAGAAACATAAAACTGTATTACATCTAGAAAGATGAAGGTGGGAATCCTGCATTTCCCTCTCTTTCTCATACTTATCTGACAGTCTGATATTGTCTGATATCTTAATAAGATCTTATATATCTAATAAATAAGTCGACTCATAGGTACGTTATACTTCTGACTTCCTATTTTGACGTTTTCAACGTATATTGGAAATAGTACCGATAAAGGTATTACGCTGGGAGGCCTCTGGTACCTCCTCCTGCTGCTGTAATTATCTTGTAACTGGATGGTGCCCTCTTCTG
>JACEIK010016536.1:0-15412 GCA_018107945.1 Datura stramonium
ATACTCTCTTCCTTTTTTTCACTTCTCAATTGCTGAAAATATACCACAAACATTAAATGTAACTGTTGTGCTACTATTACCTGAATTTAATGTTCAAAACGTATTCCCAATTAGCCACATCCCATAAGCTAATGAAATTAATCTGGGAATATCAGGTCTGATGCTACTTCTCTTCTCAGAAATAGAAAACATGTGAGGAGCTGGAATTACTCTGAATTTCATCCAGTTACTTTACTTCCTTATTAAAATGTGCCAAAGAACATAAAAGATGATTCAAGTTTCAAGCCTAATCTTTTACTAGGGAAAGATTCTACTAGCATACTCAAGTTGTACAATCTCATTTATTCCCGCATCTATATCATTTAGCAACCTTTAATCTATTTTCGATCATCATGATAGACACTTATAAAGCGCAATTGGTATTGTACTTTCCTTGACTTCACTCTACTTGCATGATCTATTGATGAAAAAAGTAAAACAACTCCTATATAACTTGTGGCCTCCAGAATATAAGTATGACACACAACATATTCATAAGCAGGAGCCTACTAGACACGGCTTTGTAGACTCCTAATGAGTTGGTAATTTACCAACTAATTTTGCTCGAAAGCATTAGAAATTGTCTTGTTTTCACATACTTTAGAAAGGTTTTATGCCTTCTCTTCTTTTGTGAAGGCATTTAATTAAAATCAAGAGAATGAATGAATTGAACTAAAAGCAATCTGCTAAAAGAAGAAGAGGACATGGGTTCCACATAATGGCACCGACAAAATGTAGGTGCCACATAGAAGAATTTGGAGATTGGCTGAAGCAAACTTGCGAGCTATAGAATGGCATCTGTAGACCGCATATGCCATTGCAAATGACATGATAAATACATTGCTTAGGAAGGAAAAGAGGATCAACGAGCCGCATAATGGCATATGTTATAAATGCAAGTGACTTGTGTTACTGTTGAAGGGAAAAATCATCTAGAAAAGGCACAAGTGTACCTAAGAAGCTTCTAACGAATTTTTTGTAGTTGTCCATAAAAAATGTTGATTTTATTCAAATTATACATAGGATAAAATCACACTAGAGAGAATATTATAGAAAGTGATGGACATAGTATATTCCACTTTCTTTTTCACTTTCATTGAGAAAAACTCCATTGTTACAGACCTTAAGCTGTAAATTGAATTTTATTTGTTGATGATGAATGAAATTAATGAATTTTCCCTTGTTATAATTTCTCTTTCCTCAACCACTAGTAGCTAAATTCGCTCCTAGGAGTGTGTGTGGATGATGGATGCATAGAAAAAAGTGGATATTGACTAATTGACCTTAGATTTAAGTACAAAGCGTGGATCTATTGAATTCTTCAATGTTTAATTCAACAATTGATGGTTGCAAAAATTAATTGAGCTCTCTATCTTCAATTTTGTTTGAGAAAGGAAATTGAAGTTATAAGACTTCAATAGTGATGAATTGTTGTTTGATTCATAGGTTGGGAGCTAGAGATGATCCATTAACAAGTGATATTCCATAAATGGATTAGTGCTAGAGATAGTCTACACCCTTTCCTCAAGCATTGTTTGGTTGGTTTTACAATAGGCTTTGGAGTTTGATAAAACACAAGGTAAACACACTCTATTGGTTGAAAAACTTAGAGTGTGGTTCAAGGACAAGTCTATCCATGCACTAATTAAATCTAAAGCTCCTAGTCTATACCTCATTGTCACGACCAGAACCGAGGCCCGGATCAAGAAATGGGACCAGGAGCCCAAGAGACTCCAAGTCGACCCATGACATGAACATACATCTAACTCAATTAATAAAGCGGAATACTCAACATAGAAACATGGAGGAAGCATTATCATGACATAACATAGAAAGTGAAATGTACTTCATACATGAAAGTTAGAAACTACATATAGTTTTAAAGCCTCTAACAAATCTGATGGGCCGATGGGACAACACCCCCAACTAACCCGACAAGTCTAAGAAACTGAACATAAAGAGATAACTGATATCAATTGGTCATTAGGGGATGAGGACTCACCAATGGACTAGATGCTAACTCCGGGAATGAGCTAATGAAGGCGCTGGGTCTAAATATCGGAGCCTGTATCATGAAACGATACAACATAGAGTATGCGGTCAGTACATGAAATGTACCGAGTATGCAAGGTAAGTAAAATGGACATTTAAAATATATAAAAGTTCATAAGAGTAGGATAACGTGCTCATATCGTAATGTCATAGTGTAACTTAAGGCTCAAGGTTTTCAAAACATTTGTAATCCATTCATCATCATAGACATAAGAGAAGAACTTTATAAATCATAACTTGATCCAGGGTAACATAAACATAATGATGCTTAAAAACATGCGGAACAATGCGAGGACTCGTCATAATGAACACCATCATTTTAGAGCCTTACATGATGCCCCAACTATCTCACTCTAGTGGGCGAAGTCATCCCGGCTTGCCAGGAAAGGGAAACTCAGTATGTGATATCATGAAAGAGGGGATCCATTAACATTATAATGTATCATTATGAACCTATGGTGGCATGTAGTTATGAGACACTAGCGTAGTCCTTTGAACGCCGGGCTACTCGGTGCTAGACACTGCTCCCAAAACCATGCACATTAGGCTCGTATGTAAATCATAAACATCATTCACAGAATTCATGGCCAAATAAACATTTAACATCATTTATCACCATTTACATACATGTTTTTCCATGAGTCAAGGGCCTATTAATCGGCCGATGTCATAAATCGATAATTCATGAAATCCATATCATAAGTCATAAATCATACTTGAACATGTGGGAATTCCCCAATACTTTAACATGCTTGAAAATAAACAATTCACTTGAAAACATGATTATAAATATGGGTAACTTGATAACATGTTTTTCATCATTAATACCTCATTATACATGAACATTCTTCATAAATCTCTACTTTCATGAACTTCTCATAAATAGGCATTTGAATTTATAAAGTTTGAAACATGATTTTAGTGGAAATCAACATAAAACCTGCCCATAATTCATAATTCAATAATAAATACTCATTTAGATCATAACCATATAGAAACTTAGGAATTTCATGCATTGGGTTAAAACCCCATAGAATCAACATAGGAATTTCTATGATTTAAAGAGAGATTGGGCACAAGTGTGAATGGATTCACCCATTCATAACCCTCCATACTTGAGGAAGATTAGATTTTATCACTCCTTGAAAGCTCAATGAAAGATTGAAGGAAAGCTTGAAGAATTCTAGCTTGATCACCTCTGAACCCCAAAAATATGCATGCATGAATGTGAATGAGCCTATGATATATTTTCCCCTCCTACAACACTGCATTTCGATCCTTATATGACGTAGTTTAGGACCTTTGGACTTAGGAATGATGAAAATTCCCTTAATGAATTTCCTTAAAATTCTGAACTGCTACTGACAACGGACAACAGGATGATCCGTCGTCAGCTCCTACGATCCATCATCACCACTCGTTGCTTGACCTGGAGTTCAGGTGTTTGATCCCTCACCATGACCAGAAAAGATGGGTTGTTACAATAAGGTATGTTCATTGAATCCTTTCGTTATTTCCCCTAACGACCTGCAGCTGGACCTTTCCCACGAGCCACACCACGACTTGTGCCTACTTCCAACAAGTCATGGTTTGCATCTGTCACCTTGACTGGAGGTTTTCCTACTCCTTCCCACGATTACTTACAACGATCCATAGTTACTCATAATGAGTTTTCCTACGACCCGTTATTTCCTCCTAGCCTAAGGACCAGTCTCACCATGATCACAAACAACGACTCATGGCATCAGACCATGGGTCGTTCCTTGACCCATTCTATGACAATTTCCCAGATTTCTGCCAACTTTAATTTTTAAGTCCCCAGTCTAGTCTTAGGAAATTCCGAGGTATTACAATATCTTCCCCTTGGGAATATTCATCCTCGAATATGGAAAAACATATAGAAAATAGAAAAATAGAATCATCATACTCAAATACTGATCATTTAAGCTGAAAACTAAAGGAATGACTAACTCTGATTCAAACAACATTGCTGAACTAAATTCATGAATCATACACACATCCACATATATGAAAGAAATTGGGGCACGTGAATTGAACATGAAAACAAAATAGAGTACTAGGGCAAAAATTGATACCTCAAGCTGGAACTGAGCTGGTAGAGAATAAATGTGGGTATCTAGCCATCATGTCTACTTTGGCTTCCCATGTAGCTCTCTCAACACGCTGATTCCTCCATAAAACTTTGACTGAAGCTACTTCCATGTTCCTTAGCCTTCGAACCTGATGATCTAGTATTTCTACAAGAACCTCCTCATAACTAGGGCTGTCTTTCACACCAACACTATCAATCGGAATAACTAGAGTTGGATCACCAAACACTTCTTTAAGAGCGATACATGGAAAACAGGATGTATGGAAGAAAATTTTGATGGCAACTCCAATTCATATGCCACCTTGCCAACCCGTTTAACAATCCAGTAGGGGCCAACATAAAGAGGGATAGTTTTTTCCCCTCTTTCCAAGCCGGATCACTCTCTTCATGGGAGACATATTTAGAAACAGCCAATCATCCACTTCAAACTCAAGTTCTCTCCTCCTCAAATCAGCCTAGGACTTTTTGAGAATTTGACTCATTTTCAACCTGTCCCGTATTAGCTGAACCTTCTCCATAGCCTCATGGATTGAATATGGTCCTATCATTGCAGCTTCAACAACTTTGAATCATTCAATAGGTGATCTACATCTCCACCCATAGAGAGCCTCAAACAGGGTCATCGGAATACTGGAATGGTAATTGTTATTGTATGCAAACTCGATAAGAGGCAAATGATCATCCCAACAACCTTTGAAGTCAATCGCGCATGCTCTCAACATGTCTTCGAGAGTCTTAATTTTCCACTCCACCTGACCATCTGTTTGCAGGTTAAATGCTATGCTGAGCTTAACTTGAGTGCCAAGTCCTTTCTGGAACAACCTCCAAAACTCAGAGGTAAATTGGGAACCCCTGTCTGATATGATGGACGAAGGCACTCCATGCAACCAAAATAGCTCTCGATTGTACAGTTGGGCATAATCCTGCACCGAATCTGTGGTTTTAACTGGTAGAAAATGAGCGGCTTTGGTCAACCTGTCTACAACAACCCAAATGGAGTCATATTGCCGACGAGTCCGAGGCAAACCTGTTACGAAGTCCATATTGATTTATTCCCACTTCCAAGTAGGGATACTGATACCCTAAAGCACCCCTCCCGGTCTCTGATGCTCAATCTTTACTTGCATTAGTTTGGCCACTTAGCTACAAATTCTACAATGTCCTTCTTCATGCCATTCCACAAATAGACTTCTCGTAAGTCACGGTACATCTTTGTGGCACCTGCATGGGTTGAATACCTAGATCCACGAGCCGCGTGCAACATCCTATTTCTTAAACCATTGGTATCTAAAACACATAAGTGACCCTGGTATCGAAGCACACGATCTCCCCCTTTGGAGAAAACCTTTACCTTATGATTTTGATCAGCTTCCTTTAACTTTAACAAAATAGGGTCCTCGTCTTTTCTAGAATTTAGATCAGTCACAAAAGATGATTTTGAACCATTTTAAACAATAACCCTACAATTGGTCGAATCAACCAACCGAACACCCAACCATGCAAGTCCATGCATGTCTTTCACAAGTTCATTCTTTCCCTAATCCACATGGGACACACTTTCCATGGAGAGTCTACTAAGTGTTTCTGCTACTATATTAGCCTTGCCTAGATGGTAAAGTACACTAATATCGTAGTCCTTAAGTAGCTCTAACTACCTCCTCTGCCAAAGATTGAGATCCTTCTGGGTAAACACATATTGTAGGCTCTTATGATCCATAAACACATTCACGTGGACTGTCTCCATATATTCAAGGCGAATACCACCCCAGCCAATTCAAGATCATGGGTAGGGTAATTCTTCTCATGAACTTTCAATTTTCTAGAGGCATATGTTATAACCCTTCTGTGCTGTATCGATACACACCCAAGTTTGATCGTTGAAGCATCACAATACATCACGAACCCATTGGTAGTCTTGGGTAGAGTTAACATCGGTAATGAAGTAAGTCGAGTCTTGAAGTCCTGAAAGCTCCTCTCACAAGTCTCTAACCATTGGAATTTCACCTTCTTTTGGGTCAATTTGGTCAAGGGTGCTGCAATAGATGGGAATACTTCAACAAATCTCTTATAGTAGCCAGCTAAGCCCAAAAAGATCAGGATATCTGAAGAAGTCACCGTCTAGGAAAATTCTTCACCGCTTCTATTTTCTAAGAGTCCACTTGTATGTCTTCACTTGATACCACATGGCCCAAAAATGCCACTCGTATGCTGAGAACCTGTGTCTGTATCATAATACGATAAAACATAGTAGGTATGCGTGAGTACTTTAAATGTACTGAGTAAATGGGAGAAAATATAACATAAAGAATAAATAACTGAACTGTAATGACATGTAATGACCAACTAAAATACTGAAACTGAACAAATTGAAATATAACTGAAATGGTCAAAATGACCCTGTCTAATGGTCATAGACATGCCCTAATTATGAGATACTGATCTGAGCTAACTATACTGAACTGAACTAAACTGAGTAAATTGAAACTGTACTGACTAGTGGGAGAGGCTATAACCAACATATAACCACGTGACCTAGATGTGGAGTCCATTGTATACACCCTATCGGTAGGACACAATATAACTTGCCAGGGTATAAAGGAATGAATTGGGTGATCACAAGTCTGCGGCCATAGGGCCAATAAAATAACCTACGGTTGTAACGTAGTTCTGGGAACCTGGGTGCGCTGGAACCCTGATCCACTCGGTGATAAGTCCTACTCCCACTAGATAGTCCTCGACTGACTACTAAGATGATACCTCAAAATTGGAGCCCAATACTAAGACAGGGATACCTATCTGGAAGTACCTGACCAGATTCTATAACTGGTGTTCTAAGTTCGGCCAGAGCTGCTTATCGAGAAGCGTCTAAAGAATAAACTAAAATTGAAGTTGGGGGTTCTAAGACTGTTCAGAGCTACTTATTTGGAAGTGTCATAACCATCTAAAGAACCACTAAAATCTGATACCTGATATCTGAGTCTAATAATTGATAACTGGGAGGCACTACAAGAACCTCAAGAAACAACTATAGTGAAACTGATCAACTTACATTCTAAATAATATTGAGTACACTCATGTTCTGACTGAAACTAGACTAGTATGCATCTGATTGAGATTTCAACTTATTTAACAAGGGAATCCCAAAACTGATAGAATCAAGTAACAGGAAATAACTAGTCCAATATGCAAGATTCTAATTTACTAAACTTACAAGCTAGGGCTAAATCATTTAACAAAAAGCTAGTTTCCACAAAATTTCTAGGAAGTGGGAAAAATATAGCATGCAATCACACGAATAATATCACACTTGAGATTTATAGAATTCTGTCTGAAAACTTTTTATATTTCGAAAGCTTAGGGCTATAACTGATAGACGAATTAAGGAAGGGTTTTGGGGACACAAGGGAAGAACAATTCCCTTGTTGAATTCCTACATACCTGGTAAAGAAATTCTGGAGAAAATCCCTTGAGAATCTGAGAAAAAGTTGACTGCGCTAGCTCCTGCTATGAGTGTTTCTGAAAGAAATTTTACGAACTAATTGTCCGAGGGAATGAGAGAGGTGAAGTAATCGTCGATTACCTCTCTAAATTTCATGAAAATAACCCAAAATGATTCTTTTTAGGAATTAAAAGGGTGGGAAATTACAAAAAAATCCTTGAAAAAAATCTGGAAAATCTACCGAGAGGGACTAACGGGTCACTCAATAAGTCGTTGGTTGAGACCGCGACTCGTTAGGACCAGTCGTTGGTCTTGAGGATTGTGTTATGGGCTCACTTGAAATGGGAATGAGAGGGACCACGACTCCTTGGATGAACCAATGCGTCATTGGTTCCTCCTATGGTCACTTGATGAGAATTTTTGAAAGATAGACAACGAGCAACACAATGACTCGTTGGTAGACCCAACGAGTCATTGTGTCGAGTCATTACCTCCACTGGAAAAATTATTAAAATCCCTAAACTTGGGACCATGGGTGGTCACAATGACTCGTTTTGAGATACAACGGGTCATTGTTACCACTTGTTGATACTGAAGGAGGTTTCTAGGAATCCCAACCAATGACTCATACCAAGAGTCATTGGGTCACACGACGACTCGTTGGTTTAGTTGCGGGGTCCTAGAAAAGGGAATTCTAAGTTTGGAACCAATGAGTGATAGGAAGACTCATTTTTTCTCACAACGGGTGGTTCCATGTCCTGTTGGTTCTCGAAGGACCAAGGAGAGGCTGACCACGACTGAGACAGTGGGTCATTGGAGCTGACCACGACCTGTTGTATTGGTCGTTCTGAGGAATTTTTTCCTACTTTCTTTTGGATTTTTATTGAATTTTTATGTTTGGTCTAGGAAAGTTTCAAGGTGTTACAATATCTCCCCTTGGGATTATTCTTCCTCGAAAGAAGTCTAAAACTGCTGGAAAACCAGAAAAAGAGGTGCAATTCCCAAACTGAGGCTAAGAATTGATTTCTGAAGGAGTACCTAACTCTGAACTGATTTAACCATGCTAACAAAATTGATGCAACTAAAATGCACATTGAAAATCTGAATAGAGCTGATGAGTACAAAGCTGAACAGAGTATTGAAGAGGAATTTTGTACCTGATACCGGAACTGAATTGGAAGAAAATAAATGAGGGTATCTAGCCATCATGTATTTTTCTGCCTCCCATGTGGCTCCCTCAACTAGTTGGTTCCTCCACAAGACTTTTATTGAAGCAGCTTCCTTGTTTTAATCTTACGAACTTAAAGGTCAAGAATCTTAACTGGAACCTCTTTGTAAGAGAGGCTATCTTTCACTTCCATAGTTTTTAGTGGCACAATTGATGTTGGATCATCAATGCAATTCTTCGATGGTGACACATGGAAGACTGGGTGCACAAATGCTAACTCTGGAGGTAATTCTAATTCATATGTCACATTGCTAAATCGCTTTAGAATTTTGTAGGGTCCCACATATCTCGAACTGAGTTTCCCTTTCTTCCCAAACCTCATCACCCCCTTCATGGGTGAAAATTTCAGATAAACGCAACCATCTACTAGAAATTCTAACTCTCTTCTCCTCCCATCAGCTTTGATTTTTGTCGGCTTTGCGCCGTTTTCAACCTCTCCCTGATAAGTTGCACCTTCTGCATAGCTTCACGAACTGAGTCTAGCCCTATAAGGATAGTTTCACCAACCTCAAACCACCCTATAGGAGACCTACACCTCCTACCATATAATGCCTCAAACGGGGTCATCTGGATACTGGAGTGGTAGTTATTGTTGTACTCAAACTCAATGAGAGGTAGATGATCATCCCAAATACCCTTGAAATCGATTACACACGCTCCCAACATATCTTCCAAGTTCTGGATAGTCCGCTCAGCTTGTCCATCTTTCTGCTGGTGAAAAGCTGTGCTGAGCCTGTCTTAGGTACCGAGTCCTTTCTGAAATGACTTCTAGAATTATGAGGTGAACTAGGTACCTCTATTAGAAATAATGGACAAGGGCACCTTATGCAGTCTGACCAATTCCTGGATATATAGCCTAATATAATCCTCAGTTGAGTATGTAGTTTTAACTGGGAGGAAATGTGTTGACTTGGTCATTCGGTCTACTATAACCCAGATTGAGTCATGCTATCGACGAGTACAAGGTAGGCCTGTAATAAATTCCATATTTACTTCTTGCCACTTACATATAGGTATGTTGATATCCTGAGTCATACCTCCCGATCTTTAATGTTCCATCTTCACCTATTGGCAGTTAAGGCATTTAGCCATAAACTCTGTTATGTCTCTTTTTATGCTCTTCCACCAGTAAATATCCCATAGATTATTGTACATCTTAATGGCACCTAGGTGGATAGAATATTTTGAACTATGTGCTTCAAGCAGTATCTGCTGTGTCAATTCACCCATATTCGGTACACATAGTCTACCTTGGTAACGGAGTACACCATCTCCCCCTTTTGAGAAAGCCCTCACTTCTTTTATGAGAACTGCTTCCTTTAGTTTAAGTAGTATGTGATCTTCATCCTGCCTTGACTTAACTTCTAGGAATCTGATCCACTTTGCACTGCTACTCTACCCTCATCTGAATCAACCAACTACACTCCCAATCGAGCTATTCTGTGAGTCTCCTTTTCCAATTCCTTTTTTCTCTCATCAACATGAGCCACGCTCCCCATAGACATACTGCTTAGGGCATCAGCTAGCACATTGGCATTGCCCGGGTAGTACAAAACACTCATGTTGTAATCCTTTAATAGCTCCAACCACCTTCTCTGGTGAAGATTTAAATCTTTCTTACTAAACTCATATAGAAGGCTCTTGTGATCGGTGAAAACATCAATATGAACCCCGTAAAGGTAGTGCCTCCATATTATCAATGAAAACACCATTGCTGCCAACTCAAGGTCATGAGTTGGATAGTTCTTTTCATGAACCAAGAGCTTTTTGGAGGTGTAAGCTATCACCTTACCCGCTATATCAGAACACAACTGAGTCCAACTCTGGAAGCGTCACAATACACTAGGAACCCATATGTCCCTTTTGTTAAGGTTAATACTGGAGCAGTAGTAAGTCGATTCTTCAACTCCTGGAAACTCTTATCACACACATCTGACCACAGAAATTTCACCTTTTTTGAGTCAACCTAGCCAGAGGAGATGTAATAGAGGAAAAACCATCCATAAAATACTAGTAATAACCAATTAGACCCAAGAAACTTCTAATTTTATTTGGGGAAGTAGGTCTTGGCCAGTCTTTCACTACTTCTATATTTCGAGGATCTACCTGAATACCCTCACCCGAGATCACGTGACCAAGGAAAGTCATAGACTTCAACTAGAATTCACATTTGCTAAACTTAGAAAACAACTGGCGGTCTATGAGCATCTATAGTACTATCCTCAGATAGTCAGCATGTTCTTTCTCACTTTTGGAGTATACTATAATGTAATCAATGAAAACAATGACAAACATGTATAGACATGGCTTGAAAACCCTGTTCATCAGGTCCATGAAAGTTGCAGGGGAATTAGTTAGTCAAAAGGACATAACCATGAATTCGTAGTGACCATACTGAGATCTGAAAGCTATTTTCGATATGTCACATTCTCTGACCCTTAGATGATGATACCCCGACTTAAGATATACCTTAGGGAAACAACTGGCTCACTAAGCTGATCGAATAAGTCATCAATCCTAGGTAGGGGATACCTGTTCTTAACTGTGACCTTATTCAACTAACCTTATTCAAAAATTACCTGTTCTAATTTTTGGGTTAGACATTGTCAATCAAGACATTAAGTTTTCAATATCTTTGCTTTTCTCTCTCCTCAGTTGGTAACTGTACTCACGATTCTTATTTTTCTTTCTCTTTGAGAATGTTAGTGAAAGAGAAAGCATGATTAGTTAATAATTTTCTTGACCCATGTTCCCCATTAAGCATCTTGTGTTCTTTATCGTTGGAATACCTTTGCTGTTATGGTATGGTAGGGAGTTGAAATTGTAACGTGTGGATATGATTACTTATGATAATGCTCTATTTCTTATGAATTCCTCATGTTTGTAAATGATTGTTAGGGGGTGAAGTCTTGGTAACCTTGTGTGATTTAAATGCACAATTTTCCTAATAATAGATAGGTTGATGTCTTTCTTAAGGGAAAATCGTCATTTTTGTTCTTTTATGTTTCTTGAATTGGATAAAACAAGAACTGTGTGTTAGTTCAGTGAGATGTGAAATTGAAGTGTAATTGTTTTTTGGGTTGGGATAATTGATTTTGGATAGCGACTTACCTGCGAGTCGCCGGTCAGGTGCTGCGAAACATAGGTTGAGGCACAGGTATGGGTTTAAAGCTTTAGCCAACTGCCTGTCACCTGCATTGCACATGAAAGTCATGGATGAGGACCGGTGAAATACGGGTCTAGCATAGGAGAAGTATGATTGGCCAATGTTCTATTGCAGACCTGCGAAGCATCGGTGAACTGCGGGTTCCTACTTGTGAAATGCTAGTGTCGCGAAGTTGCTGCCAGTTGTTGATTTTAATACTTCACACTATTTGTCATACAACCTTTAGAGTTTTGTTACTTACCTTAAGATAGTTATCGCTTTTAATTTTCATTTACTAAAAATATAAAAAGAAGTGTGTTTTGTTATGGCGCTAATATTGTTTCCAGAAATATGATTTATCCAGGCAAGCCGACAAGGGAAATGAGCCTTCCACTTCCAAGTGTAAGGGCATGGGGAATGGTAAAGAAGCCACGGGCCCACCAATACAAAGGATACTGCCATCTACTATGTGCCTGACATGAAGACACAATATGTCATATGTGTTGACAGGCTAATCACTACCGAGAAATGCTTTGACTTGGAAGGGTTGGGATATGACTTCCTAAACATCATTGTACAATTTAATAACAGGAAATTGCACATGTTTTTTGAGCCCTTCCCAAACTAGTAGAAAAACTTGGTGTCGAAATTCAATGCACCATACTAGGCACGACAAGAGGCAATGAAACACAAGGGAAAGGTCGATGAGTTCCCTTGCCTCCCCTCAATAATGTTTCAAGGTGTAGAGGTTGACTCACTTCAGATGCCATAAATGCCATATTTTGGGAGGATAAAATCGATTTAGGAATAGAGCATGCAGTAAGAGTGGCCACTAAAGAAGATCAATTCAGTTGTGTAGCTCACATTATTGCCAATGGTCAGCCATTATGGGCCTCCATGGGTGGTGATATTACAAGGCGGGACCTAAATATTGAGGCTAAGTTATGGTTAGAATTTGTTTTCGGCCGTATCTGCCCTTTAAAAATGATCAAAAAGTCAACCTCAAGGCGGCCATCCTTATTGCATACATAATGTTAGGGTTGCCCATTAAATTTTGGGAAATAGTGGCCGTACAAATGAAGCGTAAGGCCACAAAACAAGGAACTTCAATGCCATACGATGTTCTCATCACGTAACCATGTCTCAAAGCTGGTGTGACACTTTTCCCTGATGAATTCCCCAACTTCGCCACTGGTCTCATTGCATTTGATAGGAATAAATATGTAGATACACCCAAGAGCAAAAGAAAAAGGAAGCAAGCATGGGAGACTCCCAAAGACTCCACCTCTTATTGCATAAAGGAGACTTCCATTTATCCCAACCATAACATGCCAACCTGAGACCTCGGGCCATGCATCCAAAGAGGCACCATTTAGAGGGCCTTCACCTCCTCCCATATCCTCTCGCCCAAAAGGAATCCAAAAGCTCGTTGAGATGATTCAATCTCATAAGAACTAACTTAAAAAGTTGGCTTAGAATCTCCCAGAACTTATAATGAATGAAAATGTTGATTTCGTGCTTGTTAATGCCATCGATTGGTCCATTTTAAACTTCCTAATGTTTGATGACCCATATCTTAATAATCATCTTTGTTTGTAGTAGTTAGCAAATAAACTCCAAAGGTTTCCTTTATACCACAGTTCTTTCCCAAGGAGCAATTTCCTTTTCTTTTCTTTTATTTTCAAATCAGGTGGCGTTTTCCAGTGATAGATTGGGAGGCGATATTCTAAAGGGAAAATATTGAGTTTAGGGTAATTTTGAGTTCGCAGTTTCTCTGGCTTTTGAGAGGTACCACCGAAATTTTTTAAATGACATTGAAAAAGGATTTTAAGCAAAACAGTGCATTTGAATTTAAAGATTTAGCACTCTTTTGTTATGAGTTGTGCATTCCTGCTTGGCTTTTTGATTAACATGCTATATTGTCTAATGTCATACTCTTAATTTTCATGCATGAATAGTTGTATAGAACTTTCCCTTAGTATGACTCAAGGAAAAATCCAAGATGTATCTGCACCTAGAACATGATTCCAGGCCTTCTTTGGATAGCCACTTCACCTATGTCACCTCCTTGAACGTCCATCTTTTCTAGTGAATGTTTAGCCTTCAAAAAATTTTCTTGAGAGATACATTACAAGTCTATTACACTTTTGTAATGCCTTTTTGGCACCATCCTCCCTAGTTCTACTTGTGAGGACAAATGTAAAATGAAATTTGATGCCCAATATTTCGGGTAATATAAGGGAGAAATGAGGCAAAAGCCTAAGTTTGGGGGTTTGCAAAAGAAAAATGGGAAAACTATGTGAACTTAAATGTGAGGTAGCACCAAAGTGTATGAAAAGAATGAATTAGAAGAAAAAGAATAGTTTAAAGGTGCTACCTCTTGCTTAAGATGAGGCTAAAAGTGGAAACCAAGGGGATATAAGGGTGGCTCTTGAGACAAAATTGAAGATGTTGATCACAGAGATATAAGGTGGGGTAATCTCAATAGAGAAATGAAGTATGTAAAAATGTTCAAAAAAGGGCATTAGGGAGGTTCTAGTCACTAGAACTAAAAAGTCATTCTACCTTTATCCTAGCCTTCATTATGACCCCCAAGTCCTAATTGATTTTTAGTGTGGCAACTCTACATCAGTAGCGATTTACACGAAGGGCAAGCCTATGGGTCAAGTTGCGTGCATGAGAATTTCTTTGTGAGAGTGAGTGTATTTGCCTTATTCTATAATCCCTTTGTGTGTGATTTGCTTGAAAATTAAATGGGATTATCTTTTATCTGAGTGGGATCATTTCCTTGGGGAACATGCTTGAAGGTGTTCAAAGTAAAAGATGTTATTTGGACAAGCATTTGGTGATCATTGAATGTGAAAGTGCAATAACTTAAGATTCTATGTGAGCGTGTTTTAATCAACTATGCCCTTGTTTTGAATGAAAGAAACACTTGTGAATCATGCCAATTGTTTGTGCTTATCTCTTGAAGCATTTGCATGTGTTGTTGAGTCTTCACTTTCCATTGAGTCGGAATAAGATTTTGGGGTTGTCGTAGTCCCAGTGGTCCCTTGTGAAAATACTCATATAGTGTGACATGCTTATTTTAATTGTTCAGCTGTAAGGAAATGTCTTACCTAAGGAAAAGCAATGGTTCAAGTTTGGGGGTTTGATGAGTTGGTAATTTACAAACTCATTAGGCTTTTAATGCATGAGCTTTTGCTTGGTTTTCAAGTTATTGAGGATGATTTTGTGCCCTTTCTCTATGGTTTTTGTAGGTATTCAATTCAAATAGAGAAAGTAAGAAATTGAACAAAAAAATGGGTTGGAAGAAGAGGACATGAATTTTGTAGTATGAATCCTGCGAAATGCCGACCAAACGCAGGAGAGCACTACATGGAAGTGGAAGGCACA
>JACEIK010016537.1:3062-15411 GCA_018107945.1 Datura stramonium
TGCGGTATTTAATATCACACTTGAACTTGATAGTTAGCTGAATTGGTCCAGTCCCTGTGGGTTCGACATCTGGCTCTTAAAAAGGGCCACTATATTACTTTCATGACCCGTACACTTGCGGGAGCGAACAAATACCCTCACCTGAGATCACGTGACCGAGGAAGGCTACTGACTTTAGCCATAATTCACACTTGTTGAATTTAGCGAACAACTGACGGTCTCTGAGAGTCTGCAACATTATCCTCAGGTGATTAACATGATCCTCATCATTCCTAGAGTATACCAAGATGTCATCTATGAACATAATGATGAACATGTCTAGGTATGGCTTGAACACCCCATTCATCAGGTCCATAAAAGTTGCAGAGGCATTGGTTAGTCCAAAATACATAACCACAAATTCATAGTGACCATACCGAGTTTGAAGAATATTTTTGGTATGTCACATTCCCTGACCCTAAGTTGATGATATCCCGACCTGAGATCTACCTTGGAAAAACAACTGGCTCCTTGAAGCTGATCGAACAATTCGTCAATCTTGGGTGGGAGATTCTTTTTATTAACTGTAACTTTGTTTAATTAACAGTAGTCAATGCACATTCTAAGAGTACCGTCTTTCTTTCGCAAGAACAACACAGGAGCACCCCACGGGGAAATACTGGGTCTAATGAAACCCTTATCTAGAAGGTCTTTCAGTTGTTCCTTCAACTCCTTAAGCTCAGCCGAAGCCATTCTGTAAAGAGGAATAGAGATGGGATGAGTGTCTAGAAGAAGGTCTATGCCGAAGTCTATTTCCCGCTCAGGAGGAACTCCAAAAAGATCTTCGAGAAACACGCCAGGGAATTTGCTGACAAATGAAACTAATTGAATAGCCAGGGTCAGGGAGCAAGAATCTCTGACCTGAACTAGGTGATAGATGCATCCTTTTGAAATCATCTTCTTTGCGTTAAGATAGGAAATAAACTGACCCTTAGGCACTGAAACACTACCCATACATTCTAATATTGGCTCATTGGGAAACTGAAACTGGACGACTCTAGTTGTACAGTTGACTGAGGCATAACCAGAATGTAACCAATCTTGTCAAGAATGAGATCGAAGTCGACCATGTCTAGCTCTACTAGGTCAACTGGAATAACTTTACTCAATACTAAGTCTGGGCCGTTTTTATATATCGGCTAGCTCTAACTGAGTGACTAACCAGAGTAGACAGTGAGAATGGTTCTGAGAGGACTTCTTAACTAATATCGAACTGAACAGCTACGTAAGGAGTCACGAATGAAAGTGTGGCTCCTAGATCTAGCAGGGCATATACATCTAGGTGGAAAAGACGTAACATACCCGTGACCATGTCAGGTGAGCTCTCCTGATCCTAATGAGAAGACAAGGCATAAAAACGGTTTTAGCGCTGACCGCCATCCGTACCTGAATTAGTACCCTGCTAAATTGGGCGACCTGCTAGGGTTGTTGAGGTAGTGGACTGAGCCTTTTCCCATCCTGCTAACGAACAATCTCTTAATCTGTGACCTAGCTAGCCACAATTAAACAAACCCTCCTTGCCCAAATGGCATTCCCCGGGGTGATTCTTGTCACACTTTGGGTAGGCTGGAAATGAGCGGTTGTTGGAGATGTGACTCTGGGACTGGGAGCCTGATGTTCCACCCTTTCAATCCTTATGGGATCGAAAAGAAGGGGCACTGGCTGATGTGGGTTCTAGAGGTCTCTGCTGCTACTGCTGTGGGCAACTACTGCCGCCTGACCTCTGTTGGCCATATTCAAACTATCCGGTTCTAGCCTACTTGTTTTCTCTTTACAAATCCTTCAGCTTTTCGACCTCTATTTGCTAGGCATGAATAATTAGGCTGGAGAGGTTAATGTCTTTGATCAGCATCGCGGTTCTGCATTCTTTAAGCACAAAATCTGAAACTCCAGTCAAAAACTTGAGCATACAAGCCCTTGGCTCAGCGACCATCTCTGGAGCGTACCTCGATAGTCGAGTGAACTCCAATGCATACTCTTCAGCTGTTCTATTATTCTGCTTCAAATTCATAAATTCAGCAACCTTGGCCTCCCTCAATTTTCGAGGAAAGAATCTATCAAGAAATATCGTAGCGAACTCGTCCCACTCTACTGATCCTAGTTCAGTTGGCCTCCATTCCTTCCATTGGTTGTACGAAACGTGAGCTAGCCCTTTCAACTGGTAGGCAGCCAGATTAGCATTCTTTACGGAATTAACACCCATGATCCGAGTGATCTTCCACACCTCATCCACAAGCTCCTGCAGGTCCTCTCCAACTTTAGATCTATGAAAAGCTAGAAGGTTCATTCGGGTGTAATCTCGAACCCTGACAGCTGCTGCAGACCCATTCACATTTATTGGGACCACCTACTGGTTCACTTGGATAGTCACAGCCTAAGCCAACAGCTGAAATTTCGCTCTAAATTCTTCATAGGACACTTGATCGTCCTGATAGGCTGTTGGACCTGGTAGGCAGGTTGATTTGCATTTCGGTTCCTCCTCCCATTTCCTCTTCTTGGAGGCATGTTATCATTGAAATGAGTAGAGCACAACTTAGGAGGACATTTTCTGGACTAAGCTCAACACATGATGATGAGTATGAACAAAAGGGAAATTTTCTAAAACTGCCTTGTAGCCTCCCCTTTATAAGTATGGCGTGCTTCACACCCATGAAAAGGACTCTACTCGACGTGGATATCAGACATCCTAGGATACTATAAACCTAGTGCTCTTATACCAAGTTTGTCACGACCCGAGTTTGCACCCTAGACGCGACAGGGTACTTGATGCCACATGTGACCCCAAGCTAACCCATGGTTTAACATCACACTAGTAAACTAAATAATCATAGTGGAAACTGAAAACATAACTAAAATATCTAATTTTTTAATTGGGGAACGTCTGATAAAATACTGAAAAATTATACAATAATGCAAAACAAGTTGAACACTACTATGTCTGAAAGCCAACTACCAACTGGCGAGTTCTTGAGACAAGCCCCCAGCTAACTCTAAAGTCTGAAAACAAGATCTAAAAGAAACTAAAACCTTATCCTCGAAAATGAGGATTCACCATTATAGAGCTATTGAAATCATCTGGGGGGAGCTACTGATGCTGCTGTGATTGGGAACCTGCACCTGTATCATAATACGACCAGCATGGAAATATGCATCAGTACTTTGAATGTACTGAGTATGTAGGATGTAAGTAAAATACAAGGACTACATAACTGAACTAAAGTGACATGAAATGACCAACTATAAAACGATGAGTTCTGTGACACAACTGTAATAGTGTAGGTATTG
Organism: Datura stramonium; assembly: GCA_018107945.1. Lineage (NCBI taxonomy): Eukaryota > Viridiplantae > Streptophyta > Magnoliopsida > Solanales > Solanaceae > Datura > Datura stramonium. The sequence continues at coordinate 6,387 of JACEIK010016537.1, forward strand.
ATGCTAACTTATGGTCATAAATCTATCTTGAAATCTGAATAACTGGACTAAGCTGAAACTGATACTGAGTTGTACTGACAAGAGATACTGTACTAAACTGTGGGAGCAACTATAACTGACATGTAACTATGTGAGCTAAATATGGAGTTCGATGTATACGTCCCATTGGTAGGACCCAGTATACCTTGCCAGAGTATAAAGGCATAGCTAGTTTCATCACTGTTTAAGGTCTGTTCGGGCTAATAACCTACGGTGGCCACATAGTTCCAAGAAATTGGGTGCGTTGAACCCCGGCCCACTCGGTGCTAATTTCTACTCCCACTGGAAGTCCTAACTATGACTACTAGGCTAATAGCTCGAAACTGATGTCATAGACTAAGTCAGGAATACTTATCTGGAAGTACCCTAAGAGTCTGAAGGACCTGATATCTAGAAACTAGTGTTCCAAGACTGGATAGAGCTGCTTTGACTGAAAGCATCATAACCGTCTAAAGAACAACTTGATAATTGATATTAGGGAGTGTGTACAAACTCCTCAATAACTGGCTATAGTCAAAGCGATCAACTGACTTACTGAAAGATACTAAAAAGGCTAATTACTGACTGAGACTAAACTAGCATTCAGATTTACCGTTAACTCACATGATTGTAATAACATGAAAATTTCAAGAATTAACAGAGTTGAGCAACATTTGAATTTAGACAATTATGCAAGACCCAATTTACTATATTCATTGAAACTAGGGCTAAAACAATATTTCATGAAGAGAATAATAACATGATTAATACATAGTGAAGACATGCAAGAATTCACCAAAGCTTCAATCTAAAAGAAATATTCATAATCTGAGTGAAAGATAACCCTAGTTTTGATCTTCAGGATTGAACTAATATAGATTCTTAGAAGAATTTTGGGAACAAGGAAAGAGCAATTCTCTTGTTGAATTCCCACATACCTGGAGTAGAATTTCTGAAAAAGATCTGGAGAAATCTGAAAGAAGACTGAAAGCCTTTATCTTACTCTGTGTCTCTTATCTAAGTTCCTACAGTGCTAACTTGTGAGAATGAGAGAAATTAGAGTAAATCATCAACTAATCCCCCTAAAACCCTCTGAATATAACCCCAAAATGACGTAGTTTAGCACCTAGGAGCTTAGGAATTACGAAAATACACCCACTAAAAATGCAAAATTTTGGACCCTGCCAGACCTCATGAGGGACCTCGCGACTCATGAGGTACTAGATGAGTTGTGGGGTCTAATCCATCATCAAGACTAGGAATCCCGACATAAAATTCAACCCCAGATGATAACCCACTTCATGAGTAATGAGGTACAGCATGACTCGTGATTCCCCTCGTGATGTCTCCGAAGATTCAAACCTTCAATCTTTTCCCCCCTTGACCACGGCTCACTTCATGGGTCGTGAAGTGACTTCACGACCCGTAAGTTCCACTCGTGGTCACCCCTAACCACCATTCCTCCAAGGCAATCCTTCACTTCATGAGTCACGCAACTACTTGTGGAGTGCTTCATGGGTCACTAGATGAGTCGACCTATGACCTGGTGCACAATGTTCCTATTTTCTCTGTTTCAACCCTCGGGTCTGATCTTAGAAATTTTTGGGGTGTTACAGTTACTCTTCCAAATCCAAAGAATGATGGTCATTGTATGGTAATTGTCACTAGCAGTGGGAAGTTATTTGAGAGTGTGGGTGATGCACCCAATGATGTTGGTGGTGAAAAGAAGAGTGTTGGAAAGTCGAAGGATAGGGTGAAGATGAGTGCAGCCATGGTAGTTGATGATGAGAAGATATGGAGGATAGAGAGGTTGATGCTCCTCCTTAAGTTATTGTAGATGGTATGGGAGCTAAGGAGAATCAAATTGATATAGGCTTAGTGCCTAAGTGTCCATCTCCCTACCCCAAAGGATAAAGAAGAAGAAAGAGGACAATCAATTTAAGAAGTTCATTGATTTGTTTAGCAAATTATTCGTGAACATTTCGTTGGTTGATGCCTTGTTGTAAATGTTGAGATATGCTAAATTCATGAAAGAGTTGCTGAAAAAGAAGAAGGTTGTCGATGTGGGCATGGTGGAGGTGTTACATCATTGTAGTTTTATTATGGCAAGTAACTTATCTCCAAAGAGAGAAGATCTAGGAGCTTTCAATATTCTATGCACCATTGCAGTGTACCTATTAAACAAAGCCTTGCGTGACCTAGGGGATAGAATTAACTTGATGCCCCTAGTGATATTCAAGAAGTTAGGTTTGGGAGATCCTAATCCTACTCCAATGAGGTTAATCATGGCGGATAGATCAATCAAGCACTCAGTGGGTATATTGTTTGATGTCTTGGTAAAGGTTGACAAGTTCATCCTCCCAGCTAATATTGTCATTTTGGATTTTGATCTGAACTTCGAGGTGCCTATTGATGTGTCATAGTTTTATGATACTTATGAAGCTTAAAACATAGAAAAGATGCAATAACTTGAGTGTGTTTAAATGGATATGATGCTCTTTTACTTTGTTTTAAGGAAATCAGGTCTGGGGGTTGGATTTTGAAAAGAAGTGCAAAATTGCAGAAAATGGCTAACTACAGGCCACAATACAAGTCGTTCCATCCTAGTACAAGCCATACCTGATAATTGTAGCATAGATTCAAATAATTTGGACAAGTGCTAAGAAAAGTACGATCAATAGTACGAGTCGTACCACCTAGGTATAAGTCGTACTGAGTGTCCATGGTAAAGAATCAGAACATATTCACTGGAATATCCCATGGTACAATCATATACCATGAGTCGTGATACCATCATACAAGTTGTACTGACTGACTCGTGGTGAGATTCAGAGGATCATATACTTGGCATCCTCAGGGCATGAATTGATTTCATGGGTTGTACCAGAATGATACAAGTCATATGAAGGACCCATAGGAGAATCATCAAAGATTCCATATTTCAGATGTCTAGACCACGACTGACACCTACGAATGGTAGTGACAATGTACGAATCATACTAGTCTCCTGTACTTGAGAGATCTGGAAGTTGTAGAACCATACCACCAATGCAGACCACAACTTGTAGCAACATGCTACAACTCGTAGGTTATCCCGGTGGAAAAATATTTGTTCATTTAGGAAAGAGTTTTATTAATTGTATAAATACTTTCCTTTTACTTTTTCTTAGGAGGATCGATACTTTTTCATTGTAATTGTGTTTTTCAGTTTCCTAACACTACTTGGAGAACCAATACATGAAAACCTTGAGAAAAGATCATCATTGTGTTCTTGATTTTAAAAGTTTATTGTTCAATTGATCACGTTTTTATTCCATCAATATCATAAGTATTTAATTATGATTTCTGATTTCTTTCTTACAAATATGAGTAGCTAAACCCTCCACAACTAGGGTTGTGAGAACCATGGTGGAATAACAAATTTGGATTAACACAAAGCGATTCTAAATCAATACGGATGCTTGTATTGTTCTTCTCTTCATGATTAATGTTTCTTAATGGTGCACAATGTTAGGACTAGATCGTATTCTCTACTTTCTTGAACATAGAGAAGTAGAGATTAAGAAAAGAGAAAGACAACAAAGCCTTGAAAGTAATTTTCATTGAATAACATGAGTTGCAGTCGCAGAATAGTGAATTTGGAATTAGTGATAAAGGTTAGTTGAGGGTGCTCATGAGACTAACCCAGTAATTGAGTATAGTCATCTAATAGGGGTAAATCGGTCATTTAGATGAACGTAGTTTATCAATTCTAGAGGCTAAGTATTGGAATAGATCACAAGTGAAATGACTCGACGTAGTTATGAATCCATGGGGAATACTTCCCTAGTTAATTTCATATCATTGATAACAAACTATTTCATAATACTATTTCATCCTGTTTTCTATTACAAACCCCCTTTAGCAAATAATTGAACTAAAAGCCAAAATACTAGCATTAGTTCATATATTGTCCGAATTTCCTATGGGATCGATCCCAACCTTAGTTGGGTTCTTTATTGACAACGTTTTCATTATACTTCTTCTGAGGTGTAATTTGAGCATCATTACCTATCATCTTAGGGTGCCCATTCTTAGCCACCGGTCGAGCACTAGTGGATATTTATTGGGAGAACTCAAGTTCCGGGTTAGCAGTGATGAGGTCACATGTAATGTACGCAAATTAATGAAGCCCCCGAATAAATGCTGAGTCGTGGCACTAATTGACAAAAGGGAAAAGCTGGTTGAGGTCCCTTGAGAGGAGTTAAAACCCCCGAATAAGTGTTGAACTTGAGGTAACATCATCGAGCTGTGATTAAATCAATCATTTCTTGGGAGGCAACCAAGTGTTTTTCAATTTCTTACTTCACTTATTTGTATTTTTGGATTGTTTTATAAATGTAAGGAGTTTGAAATATGGAAAAATGTTTGAAAGAATCAAAATGAGGCACTTGCGCTAGACATGAAAAATGCAGGTGCCACTTTGCAGAATGCAGGTGTAGCACATGCCTCAGCCCGAATACTTGGAAGAAAAATACTCATAAGTTGTGCACCTGCGCATCACATGTGAGATGCAAACACAGACTTGTAGAACACATGTGCAATGAAGGTCTAGACTAGTGCACTGGCAAAATAGAGCCCCATCTGTACTTCACATATGTGTTGTAGGTTGTCACCTACAACTACGTGTGCTTGTGCAAGCGTAGGTATGAGACTTTAAAATTTTGACTGACCTATTTGACCAAGACCTGACCTGGCTTTGATCCGCGAATTTTCACCTTCTAAACCCCTTTAAATCCTAATGTTTTTCACCCATTTCAACCATTTTTGCTCTCCAAACACTCTCCACTCAAACCTTACAATAAAACCCCCATATTTGTCTCTCACCACCGCTGCAAAGCTAATGTCAGAGACCATTGTGTAAACTGGACCAAGCTTTAATTTTCACTAAACCATCTCTTCACACTCACTTATGGTATGCTTGTTTACTTAAATCATCCTTTTTATGCATTTCTAGAGTATTATGATTCAATAATGCTAATTGTAATTTCCCCATTTCCCCATTTGCGTTCCATATGTTTGTCTTAAAATTTAATGTTTGGGGGAGGGGGGTTTGGCCGATTAAATTTGAGAATCTAAGGGAGATTATTGCTTCATATGATCTTACATGGTAGNATGATCTTACATGGTAGTTGCGCCACATAATTCCATGATATTTTAGTTGAGGGTGATATCTGAATAACCACTCATTAGTGATGCATGATTTGGGCCTATGATAGATTGGTGACGTCATTCTTAACGAAAAATTATCATTATTTCAAATTTGTGATTGTAGTGTGTGTTGGGTCTCAACTGGCATTCCATTGTGCTTTGTGATGTAGATGAGTAGCTTAAATAGATGTAGATGAGTAGCTTAAATATGTCTAGTGAGCACTTTGGTTGAATATGAGTAATAAATATGCTTGTGGAAGATGTATGAGTGGTAGATCTTATCACTTGACATTTCCCAATGATAGATGGGGTGACATCCTTCTTAAGGGAAGTTGTTAGAGTTTGTTTATTAGTCATTTGGTATTTTTGCACTTGTTGGTCTTTTGAGGAAGTCAGAGTACCAGTTTTACTTTGAATTGATTGAATATGGCTTAAGTATGGGTTGAAATCTATGAAATATAGACTGTGACAACAGCCAAGTATATGTGTGTCACAGATATTATTCTGCAAAATGCAGGATCAACGTAGGTGAAGGTCAGGAATTACCAAATCACTACCTTCCACCTACGCTCTACCTGCGTGCCACAGGTCTCCATCTGCGAAACACAGGTGCAAATGCAGATGGCCAAAATTGTTGCCAGTTTTCTGCTTCATATATATGCGTCGCTCTCGAGTCGTAGGTCTCCACATGTGAAATGCAGGTGTCTCGCAAGTGTAGGCGGATAACTTCTTGTTTCTTTTGTCATTTGCATTCCATTTTTTTCTTCTTCTCTTAACTTCTTGTAGTTGTTTTCTTTTTCTTTCACATGAAAAATTGCAAAAATATCGTGGTTATGTTTTCTTTGTACTCACATCTCTTAGTAGGCCATGACATCCAATAGGAACAATGCTGACAAGAATGCCATAAAGCTTCCTCCTCTACCAAAAGAAAAAGTAAGGGCAAAGGCAAAAGCAAAGACACTCCTTCCCCTGCTAATATGGAAGAGAGTCTCTACTTTTGTGTTGAGGGCATGAAGCCCTACTTCATCAAGTACCGGGATGGCTAATCCTTCACGCTAAAGAAGAGCTTCAACCTGGCAAGGTTGGGGAATGAGTTTCCCAATATCAATAGGAAATTCACCGCACAGGACTGTTGATTTTCTTTGATGCACCTAGAGGGTACTACCCTACCCTAGTGCTCGAGTTCTATGCCTCATATCAAGCGATGAAAGACTCAATGAAGCACTCAGGAGGGTAGATGAGTTTCTATGTCTTCCTTTTGTTATGGTAAGGGGGAAATAAATTGGTGTTACCCCCGACCCCATTAACTCTACCTATTGAGAGGAACCAATTGCTCCGGGGATAGAGTCCGCGGAGAAAATTGCTACCAAGTGCCACCAACTAAAATGGGTGGCCAAAATCATTATGGTTGGTCAACCGATATGGGACACTTTAGATGGTTAAATTCCCAGAAAAGTCCTCTATTATGAAGCCAAGTTGTGGCTTGATTTGGTGTGCTTGATGTAAGCGCACGCAAGCGCATGTGGTCGTCAAGTAATATAGGACTGGAAACCCCGATTATTGTACCCCTAGAGACTTGTCAGTTTAATCGTTATAAGGTTATTACTTTATTTTTCTATTCTAACAAAACAGTTGAAATGGGGAATGGTTTGGGAAATTAAACTATTAGAAGCTCTATATGTAAAATTAACTAAAGCGGGTGCAAGCTTGGTTTTACTTCGATGAGGATGAAATTCTAGGGAAATTGCACTTGTTTGGTTTCAAGTTGAGTTTTCAAGACATGATTAAACCAGAACAATTCTCCCTATGGTTCCTAATTGCAACTTACTATCTCATTCCTTGTCACTATCCCTAGCATCTAAGAACTATTTCTTGAATCCCAACGCCTATATCCCCATGGTTGCAGGAGAAGCATGAAATGACGATTATGCCTACTTGTATTTCAACTAAATAGGGTTGAAGGGTATATCCCTATTCTCAACAACAACTTCTATACTCTCACCAATGGGTTCGAGGGTCTTCGAATTCCTGTTCTATATTTACCTTTAACCCTTTTGATTCCCTTTCCGAAGTTTAATCGAAAGCCAACAGATTTACTTATAAGGTGATCAATCTCATAAATAAGCAATTAAAACAAGTAAATAGAAACAACAATTATGAAGAATCGAAACTAGATTAAATCATTCTTTAAAATATTCAACCATCCATCAATGCCAAAACCCTAGAGTAAGAGTTTAGCCACTCATAGACAAGTGGAAAAATGAATATTTAATCATCATCATTCGAAGTAAAATAGTAATGAAGATAAGAAACCTAGTGTAGAACTTTGTCTTCCTTCCGAATGGCTTACAAGCCTCCACAAATAAACTACATAATTTAAAAATGATCAAAAGATGTCTAAAAAACGACCTAGAGGTTCTATTTATAGTTGAGCCTTAAAATGACGCTTCTTCCCCTACAACACTTAGCTTTAAAATCAGAAATTTCAGCTCTGTAAGGGTCTGGAGCGTCGCCCTACCTATCTCACCACAAACTTAGTTAAATTTTTAGTAATTTTAGCTCTGGGATAGGCCTGGTGCGCTGCCCCATCAATCTCACTAAGGACTTGGCCAATTTTTCTGCACTTCTAGCACCTTTGGCGTGCCACTCTCACCCTAGAACTAGAGTATTAGTCAAATTTAAGCACACTAGGACCCCTCTGGCGCATGGCTTCCTCTATCTCACCAGAATTTTGGGAATTTTCTCCAAGTCTAGGAAGCTCTAGGGCTCTACGCCCACCATTTCCCCAAGGTGTTGAATGATCATCCTCTAAAGTTAAGGACTTGGTGCGGGGTGTCAACCATAGCACCAGATTTAATGAAATTAAGTCATGGAGTTGAGGGTCAGGCACTGGGCACCAGCCAAAGCCCCCAAACCTTCTTCTCAACTTCTCAAATCTTCAACCTTGGTTTATTTTGGGTCATTTTCCCTTGGTTTCCTGCTCAAAATACCTCAAATCGATTGTTAGCATACAAACACACAAACATATGAATTTATGCATTTATTAAGGATTATGAACTCAAAAAAAGGTACAAGATTGGCAAAAACAAGGAAAATGGGCAAGAAATATGCCCAACATCACCATCCCACACTTAAACCATTGTTCATCCTTGAACAATCCTTAACCCCACACATAAACTTATCTTTTACCATCACACTTGGTACCTCTAACAATTAACACTCAACTAACTAGAATACGACATAAATCAAGTGGTTCATCAACATACAACAATTCTCATGAAGCACGTGTAAAGGTTTCACACTCAAGACTACACCATCTCTATAATTGACTCATCTTCTCAAAACATAGGGCCAACTGATTAAGTATGAAACATGCAACAAATATTACACCGACTTAGATATCTTGTGCCCCTCACCTTTAGTGGTGTTCCTCTCTCGGATTATCAATACAAACACATGGAAAATAGGAATCAAGGCACTCTAATGCTCATAAACAATGTAATGCACATATGTCACAGATCATAAACTTTCCCTTCATGTACATTTAGACTACTTAGTTGTTTCAAGAAGTTTAGATTGAAAGGTCTTTTCTTGGTTGTAATTGATGACTCATTTTCGTATTGAGTGCGTCCGCAAGTGTACGGGTCGTGCAAGTAATATAGTGGCTCTTTTTAAGAACCGGAATGTCAAACCCATAGGGACTAGACCCATTCCTCCAACTATCCATTTCTAGTGTGATCTTAAATACCTAAAATGTTGGTTATAGACATTTTCGATGAAGAATAATTAAGTCTAGTTTTGGTCAACGAAATATTCT
>JACEIK010016541.1:0-15406 GCA_018107945.1 Datura stramonium
CTTATTAAATTCCATCTAGTGAATGAAGAATGTTATGGGCTGAATTTTTCCTAGAAATTTTTACTATAGAAATATTGAGAAATTATTCCATTGACAAGAATGATTTTAGCCTTGTCGGATGAGATTTCTTTAATTCTTAATTTTTTGTCATATTATGAAATTCCCATGTTGTTGGAATGAGTTGATTTCTCTATTAGCTGCTTAGTAGTTCAGTTCAATTAGAACGTAGAATCTTTTCAGAATCTTTCAGAAAAGTGTCAACTAATCAGTTTGACTTCGGTCTTTTCCCGAGGTGTCAGTGATGCCTCTTAATTATCAGAATTAGACTCAGATTATAGTTATTTGGTCCATTAGGCGGTCATGAAATTCTAGCTATATATATCTGACCGTCCCCAGGACCCAGTTCAGTTACAACTTGTTCTTGGACAGATACGACGCTTCCAGATAAGCGGCTCTGATCAGTCTAGAACCCAGTTTCAGAATCTGGTCTGATAAGACTCTCAGGATACATGTAGTTATACGTCCCTAAATAGTCTTGGACCCCAGTTTCGAGCTATCATCTTAGTAGTTCAGTTTAGGTTTTCCAGCGGGAGTAGAACTTAACACCGAGTGGGCAGGGGTTCTAGTGCACCCAGGTTCCCAGAACTACATTGCCAGCGTAGGTCACATTATTACTTGGCCCGATTGGCCCCAGATTTTTTTGATCACCCAGTTCATGCCTTTAAACCCTAGAAAGGTATATAGGGTCCTACCGGTGCAGTGTATACATCGGACTCCACGTCTAGCTCACGGGGTTAAATGTCAGTTATAGACTCTCCCACTAGTCAGTTCAGTTTACTCCCAGATTTCTCAGCTCAGATCAGTTCAGTGAAGTATCTCAGACTTAGGACATGTTTATGACCATCAGGTTGGGTCATTTTTGACCATATAAGTTCTACACCATTTTTATCAGTTTTCAGCATTTTAGTTGGTCATTTCATGTCGTATCAGTTAAGTTACTAGTTCTGTCATATTATTCATGTTTCTCTCACTTACTCCATACATTCAAAGTACTGACTCATACTTTTATGTTGTATCATTTCATGATAAAACTGCAGGTTCTCAGACTCAGCACCGCTAGCCGCCACAATTCAGATTCTCAACCTCAGCAGTGAAGTGTGAGTCCTCGTCATCCGAGGACATTATTTCTTTCTTTCAGTCTTTTATTAGTTTCAGTTAGACTTAGAGTTAGCTGGGGGGCTTATCCCAGCAACTCCTCTATTAGATGGCTTTCAAACTGACATAATTTTCAGATTTATCAGTATTATCCAAGTGTTTTGAACTTTATGTTCTCAGACTTGTTTTTCATAAATGCTTTATGGTATTGTTTCAAAGTTCCGTTGTGCATTTTTACTCGGGATGCTAGTGAATGATAGATCAAGGGTTGACTTGGGGTCACTTGTGACTTCAAGTACCGGGTTATGTCCAGGGTGTTGGCTCAGGTCATGACATCCCCCCCAACCGTTAGATTTAATGAAAATTGTAGTGGAGGGGGTTGTTCAGCTAGAAACCGCATATGGAGGTTCATTTTTTTTAGTTTCTTCTATTTTGATATCTTATATAGTTATTTGAGGTGCAACTTTTACTATTTTGTGTCTGTTTCTAGTGTCTAATGCGGGTTTTAGTGTTGTATTTTCTGTGATTTGACATAACTTTTCAAATTCTTTTTGCTAAATCTTTTTTACATGATTTTTGTTAAATACAATTATCAAAGTATATTAAATATTTGATGGAGTCCATAAATATAATTTTACCAACTTGAAAGATAAAATTTGTTAAAAAGCATATTTAAGATATCATTTTTGTAAGTTTGCTCCTATTATATGAATGAGATTCCGATTTTCTTAATATTAGAATTGATCTTGGTTGTGTGTGGGGTAAAATCAATGTAGGGAAAGCAGTCTAATCAGAATTCGACATGCGAAAATACTGGTAGAATTAAAATTGGAGACATGATGACCTTTTTTGTATCAACACGGGAAAATCCTGAAACCACTGCCCTCAATATGACATGGACTGGTGTTTTCCCAATACAACCGAAACTACTATGTGACCCGTGATGTCTACCTCATAGGATATTTTTTCAAAAATAACTTAGTTTTCAGTTGGAGCACACTCACAATGGCTCTCGGTTTGACACCAATTAGCCTCGAGCCTAGTGCTAAAGTTCAGTCATGTGATGGTACTCAAGTGTTATTAAATAATCTTTTTAGACTAGTGTGCAGGCTTTTCATACTATAATGTAGACTTGGATTTTTTGCCTATAAGGGAGCTCTCTCACAATATAGAAAGGAATCGAAGACCCTCTCATTTTTCCTTTACTTTGAGTAATTAACATTATTGTTTTCATTCACTACATTGTTGGTTGAGCCGAAAGATAAGGAGTTTGATCGACCGTAATTCCCTTGCCTTTCAAATTTAACTATTGTCTAGAATGACGATCACCGTCTATGGAGATATACAATTGTGATATTATTTTGATATATTATTCTAACCCTTTGTTGAACCATAAAAGGTTACCCACTAAAAAATTACTACTATGTCTGGGACTCAACATGATGGTCCACATGTTGGAATCCAATGCATTGTACTTTCGCCCCCATATCTATTATAATAAGTTATATATTTAGGCTTGCAGGGTCCGAAGCACCCCAAGGAGTATGAGCGAGAATGAGAACCGAAGGAAAATTGGGCCTCTTCACATGAAGCTGGTTGGGCCAGAAATATGGATGAGAAGATGAGCATCAGTTTCTTCAGAGGCAAAGAAGTCTAAGAAAATATTAGTGTTACATATTGAGAGAGAGTCCCATCTTCACTGTCCTTCTCAACAAACTTGAAGAAAAAATGGAAATATTGGAGACCTCTTAGAAGATGAACTACGATAATTTATTGACAGATGATGAGTATCAAGTACCGAAAAAAAATTAAAGGCATATTGAAGTTTCATGTTAATGGCACTAATTTAGAAATTGAAGGCAAAGATTGAAACTTCTCGAGCCCCTGGAATTGAGGTAGCCAAATATCGCCTGGTCGAAGTACAGTTATACCAAAGTCTTACCACGGTTCATTGGTTCCACGCTTCGAGAAAAGAGAAATCAACTACAAGATGGAGAGGTACGTAAAGGTAGTTGCAATGGCCATCCCATGCTCAAGCCGCTAGTACAAAAACTGATAAGTATCAAAAACTACTGGCCCAAGATTGGTTCCTCGATCCATCGAACCCCTTCTTTTGTTTATTTCACTATGATCGATCAACTTGAATTTACTTAACACAATGACCAAGGGAGAAGAACTCAATACTCGAGGACCAGACTCTAGTTGAAAGGGGCCTTATCAAGTCACCAGAATAACAAAGAAAGACAATACCGGCCCCACAACAGAAACAACGCTAAATGACTAACTAATTTTAATGGTGACCACCATAAGTAATATTATTGCCCAAAAAATAGGAAAAGTTTCACCTATGAGGTTCCTTTTTTTGAATAACTTATAGTTGCAGGTACGATGTACCTGATATTGAGACTACCACACCAGACTAGGACTGCCAAATAGCATACATACAATATCAGGACTGATCCACCAAACTGGGACTGCCTGACCGAAGTTTTATAATTAGGATCATTTGCCCCTTCTCATGTATCATTAGGGTTGTTTGGCCCTTCTCGTGTATCATTAGGGTCATTTTTCCTTTCTTGTGTATTATTATAAATTTTTTCTCCTCTTCGTGTATCATCAGAGTCGTTTGACCCTCCTTATGTATTATTAAGGTCATTTTCCCCTCCTCGTGTATCATTAGGACCATTTCCTTTTTTTATGAATGAAATAAATGCCATGCATTCTTACACCCTGTAAGATGTTAGTGACTAGCGTACATGTACGTGTGTTTGCGATGAGCGGTTAGAGCATGGCACGTATGGGAGAAGTCTCGGCAGCAGGATGCATGAGTGCATCATCGAGTGGATCGGCAGGGCCAAGCAAGGCCAGACCGCAAGGGCCTGCGTGATGCGGCAGCCACTCGACACAGTGAGCTGTGCGGCGCGGTAGCCCTGCAGCGTGATGGCCCACGCAACGCCCCAACCTCCACCACCCTCTACATATATATATATAAGTTGGGTAAGTTGGATTCATTTTATAATTTTACCAATTGAGCAGCTCGACCTTGGCAACTTAGCTCTTGAGGTTTTCATCGATTTTTCGCCATATTACACCATTAAACTCCATTCAAATGAAAATTCATCTTGGATAATGGGTTATATACCTACGAGGAACGTCCCTGTGAAGTTATTTCTTGAAAACTCGCTCGGAGTATCGGAACCCCACCAAGTAAACGTTGTTGGGTCACTTCTAATTGAGTCCTAAGCGGCTACAAGTGATAGGTAAACATTTCTACCTTCTAAACTCTCGAAAATTTGTAAGTTTTCAAACGAATTGGATGAAGTTTGAGTTTTAGTTAATGTTTTTGAAAGATATAGTTATTAGCCATTTCCTATTATTGAAACTAGTTGTATTCGCTCAACATAAGGGCTGCAAATTGGAGGAATTACCGACTTCAGGTTGGAACTGTTTGAGTGAATGAAAATTGACATTTGAGGTATGTTAAGTCTAACCTCTTCAGTAAGTTATTCCTATCGTATAGTGATACAACATATGCCTTTGAAAGTAGATAATGATCATATATGTTGTGATCAATTATTGTACGTAGATGATGATTATATATGTCGTGGTTAGCTGCTATGAGCCGTATTGAGGTTATGCCATAGCATCCCTCATGGGGAAAGAGTATAATAGGTGTGACTAACGTTAGAAGCATCATAGAGACTCCTCTATTCTTTTGTTCACAATATTAGTGGGGTTCTGATGTCTTGCTGTCTTCCCAAGGCCTTAGAAGCTTATGGTTAGCTGTTGGGCCTGACTTTGTCGGGTTGGAAAACATAGGGTGTAGCCGGGCGATATAACTTTTAGTTTGACACTTAAATTTTCAGTAAAGCTCGTCTAGAGGCCGATGGAGTACTTTGACACCTCCAAGGGAGGAAGCTAGATAGGATGGGCTTATCCTTGAGTTGATGGCACTAGGGTTGCCTAACGAACTAAGTGACAGCTTGCCATATGATTGGCTGCGGTTAGTGACCGTTAATTTTAGCCGACTTAATGCTTGTCATACAGGTCACTAAAAAAACTATCCTAGTTGTTACAAGACTGATAGATTAGTGGATACCCGAAGGAGGGAACCTTATTAGTAGTTAGACGTGGGGCCAACGCCCAAGCCTATTCTTATAGATGCCCATGTTCAGGTTGTCACGAGTGGCTAGGTCCAGATATACCTACCTACGAGGCTATGAATCGCTCATTGGGGCCATATGAAATCTGTACAAACCAAGTTAATGTCTAAGGGGACTAGAACCATAGTATCACAGCATTACCTTCAGGCTAAGGATTATAGTGAGCGGCCTGTGGAAGTTAGGTCTGGCTGCTTAGGAGCATGTCCAATTAGTAGCGGCCCTACAATCGTTCTAAGCGAAGGAAACTAACTAGTTGGTCCCATGTGACCTTACTGTTCGCTTATGAGCTATCATTGTCCTAGCATGATCTTTAGGCTATCGCTTAGGTCACTCGGACCTCGTTCTTTTCTGTCTAGGTCGACGGAGGTCGTAATCATTGCCAAGACCTCTGGTCAAGTGTAGGCACACGGGGTGTGCCTGTTGACAGCTATATAGACTATTCTAGGGGCGAGTAGCGATCGCGTTAATCCTAAAGGGCCAGATATGCCCTTTGAATAACTAGATTTGTAGATTGTAACATAGTGTCCGTAGTTGGGGTAGACCGTATTTCGTACTACCTCTCTCCATGAATAGCTAAGAGGCTGCTAGATGTATGAACTACTTTTGGAGTTATAAACTTCTTACGGAGCTATGATGCTTCTATAGATTGCTTACGGAGCTATAGATTGATTAAGGAGCTACGATGTTGTATTGCTTGCGAAGCTACTGAATCGCTTACGGAGCCATATATTGCTTGTAAGGAATAAATTAGAGCCTACAGGGCCATATTGAAATCTATTCACTTATGGACTTCTTCTATGCCGTAGCAGCATTACAGACCCTTCACAGAGCCTCGTGTTCCTGGGGTGCAGTCATAGGGGCGAAAAGGCCCGAATTCAATTACCGGAGCCCATAAAGCTCCAGTATATTCTCAAGAGACTAGGTATGTTCAGTTACATATACTTGCAGGGCTTCAGAGGTGCCAATAGGGGTATATAGACTGATTGGCGCCTGTCGAGGCTTATGGGGGCCCAAATAGGTTATTTATATGTTTCTTGCACCTTCCAGGCTTATGGGGGCCAGGTTAGGTTCTTGTTTGGGTTTTTGCTAGCTNATATGTTTCTTGCACCTTCCAGGCTTATGGGGGCCAGGTTAGGTTCTTGTTTGTATACTTTTTTGCTAGCTATAGCTTATGAATGTATAGTCGTACAGCTCCATCTCATATTCGTGTAGTGATTTACTAGATGCAGGTTATGTATGAGAGAGCTTATAGCTTAATGTAACACCCCAAAAGTTCCCAAGATTTAAACCAGGAATTTGAAATGAGCTCAGCAGAAAAATATGCAAAAGTGCCTCAGAATGACTCATCTAACGAGTCGTGAAAGGAACTAACGGGTCATTGGATTAATCGTGGAAAGTACTTTGGGAAGTTCATTTCCCACGGATATGACCACGAGTCGTGGTCAGGCCCCACGACTCGTTAGGTCAGTCATGGGAAGGGGTGATTGGGAAATGGAAGGAAGGAGTCAGTGTACCTAACAGAAGGACCCATTAGTCATGGCCAGTCACCACGATTCGTGGGATGAGTCGCGGTCAGCTAGATAAAAATTATTTAGGAGTTGAGGCATTGTACATGATGAGTGGTGACCACGAGTCGTGGTCACCATGTCACAAATCGTTGAGTCTCCCGTCACGAGCCCCAGACAACTTCTAAGCAGTGAACCTGACGGATGATGCCACGAGTCGTGGCCCATGGTAACGAGTCGTTAGGTCCCTCATGGTGACCATCAGTGTATTGCAGGCAGTGCACCTCACGAGTGGGACCACGAGTCATGTTCACGGACCACGACCCATTAGGTCACCCGTGAGGACTGACGATCAGTTTTCCCCTGCGAGTTTTCAAGGGACTTTCAGTAATTTCCTATCCTCCTAAACTTTAAACTGCGTCTTTTTAAATATATTTTCAGACTTATTAGGGGGATTAAATGGTTCCTTTCCTCATTCCCCACTCATATCTTCAGAAAATAGATCGTAGAACTTCTCTCAGAGTTTTTCAAAGCAAGAGCTAGGGAAACATTTTCTCCTCAATTCTCAAGGAATTTTTCGGGCCTTTCACCAGGTATGTGGGAATTCAGCAAGGGAATAGTTCTTCCCTTGTGTCCCCAAATACTTCTCTATCTTCTCTATCAGTCCTAGCCCTAAAACTTTAGAATGTGAATAAATGGTACTTCAGACTTCATATATAGCATATGGAATATTGACTGTGTGATTTTTGTTCACTTTTCACTATCTAATTATCATGTTAATATTCGTTATGATAAGAATAGTTTTATCCCTAGCTTTGAATTCAGCAAACTAGGATTTTTCCTGTTGGACTAGTTATTCCTTGAGGTTTTATTTTATCAGTTGGGTTCCCCATATTACTAGAAAAAGTTGAAAATTAAGTCAAAATCATGTTAGTCTAGTCTCAGTCAGATCTTTGGCAACCCCAGTGTTGCCCAGAAAAATGTCAGCTGATTAGTTTGACCACAGTCACTTTTTGAGGAATCAGTGATGCCTCCCAGTTATCAGAATTTAGATTCAGGTATCAGTTATTAGATTTTGTGGTTCTGTAGACATACGACGCTTTCAGATAAGCAGCTCTGACCGGTCTTAGAATCACCAGCTTCAGCTTCAGTTTGTTCTTTAGAAGGCTATGACGCTCCTTGGTGAGCAGCTCTAACCAGTCTTGGAACACCAGTTTCCAAATCTGGTCCTATAAGACGCTCAGGGTGCTCTCAGACAGTATCCTTGAGTCAGTTATAGTCTTGGGCCCCAGTATCGAGCTATCCGCTTGGCAGTAATAGTCATGGTAAGATTATCCAGTGGGAGTAAGACTTAGCACCGAAAGAGTTGGGGTTCCAGTGCACCTAGGTTCCAGAACTACGTTTTCATCGTAGGCTATATTTTATTGGCCTCATGGCACCAGACACTGATCTCACAGTCCATGCCTTTATACCCTGGCAAGGTATATTGGATCCTACCGATGGGGTGTGTACATCGGACTCCACGTCTAGCTCACATGGTTATATGTCGGTTATAGCCTCTCCCACTAGTCAGCAGACTTCAGTCTCAGATTAGTCCAGATCAGTTCAGCACAGTATTTAAGATTAGTATCATAGATTTAGGGCATGTCCTTGACCATCAAACGGGGTCTTTTAAACTATCACAGTTTATTACAGTTATTTAGTTTCAGCAGTTTCAGTTGGTCAATGCATGTCTATTTAGTTCAACATATTTATTCCTTGTGCATGGTGTCTCTCACTTACTCAGTATATTCAAAGTACTGACACATACTTTTATGTTTTATCATTTTATGATACAGCTGCAGGATCTCAGTCTCAACCTCGCTAGTTGATCGCTCTCAAAAGACTTCAGCTGTCCTATTTGGTGAGTCCTCATCTTTCGAGGAAGAGGATTATTTTATTCAGTTTTGCTTTCTTCTATTAGAGTTGGAGTGAGCTGGGGGCTTGTCCCAGCAACTCATCAGTTGTAGTGGCTTTCAGACACAGATATGGATTTTTAGACTTGTAGTTCTGCTCATATGTTTTTTTAAAACTTTACGATCCAGCTTTATTTCATAAATGTTTTATAGTTTACTTTAAAGTTTCCGCTATATTTTATGTTTAATCAGAATGCCAGTGTATGATAGACCAGGGGTTGACTTGGGGTTACTTGTGACTCCAAGTACCATGTTCCGTCCAGGGTGTAAGCTCGGAACGTGACAAACTTGATATCAGAGCACTAGGTTTAGAGTATCCTCAGATGTCTGAAAGCCGCATCGAGTAGAGTCCTTTTCATGGGTGCGAAGCGTGCCACACTTATCACGAGGAGGCTACAAGATGTTTTAGGAAAATTCCATTCTTTCACTATTCTTATCGTGTGATAGGGTGTAAACTTTAAGGTTTCTCTTCTAATTTGTGCTTTACGTGTTCGCAGACAATGTCTCCCAGAAGGGGTATTGGGAGAGGGAAAAATAACGGGAATCCACCAATCCCACCAACCTCAGTAGGCCCCATTAGTGGGCAAGTGAAGAATTGGGAGCTTGGGGCTGCCCTTAGAGTGCTAATACAGGTCGCGACCACTCAGATTAACCAGCAGGCAGTCACACCTGCAAATCCTACTAAAGAGATAATAGCCACCAGGGTTCAAAACTTCATAAAAAGGAATCCATCTGAGTTTTATGGTCCGAAAGTGGATGGAAGGATAAAGGGAGAAGAAAAGAGGAGCAAGAGAGCAAGGACAAGGGGATAGGGTATTCCCAACAGAGGATGAGTGGTAGACATCATTTCCAGTCTCATTGGAGATCATTAGCACTAGTACCATCGATAGCCAGTGCTCCTAACAAACCTAGAGTAAGGGAGATTACATACCCAACTTGCAAGAACTGTGGGAAGAACCATTTGGGAGAATGCATGGCTGGCTCAGGCGGTTGCTTTTGGTGTGGCAAGTCAGGCCATAAACTCATAGATTTCCCAGCAGCCAAACGGGGCGAAGGTAGAGCTTCAGCTATCTCTTCTGCAGCCTTATAAAGTCGCCCAGTTTGCAATAAATGTAGAAGGAGTCGCCCCGGAAAGTGTTTGTTTGGTAGGGAAGGATGTTTGAATGTGGCCAGTCGGGCCATAGAATAAATAATTTCCCTATAGCTGAACATGGGAAAACTCAATCCACCATCCCAGCAACTCCGGCAACTTGCCCATCTCAGCAGGGCACAACATCCAGTATAGATGGCCGACAACCCCGGATATAGTAGCAGGTATGTTATGAATTTCTCATGTTGATCCTTTCATGTTGTTAGGATCAGGAGCCATGATATAAAGTATGAAATACATTTATAATGCTAGTACAAGAGTTATCTTATGGTCGTTGTGAAATGGTTATAAGTATGAAGCCTGTAGTGATAGCTTTCGCGATGAATGAGAACTCAAGAATTAGTGATGTTAACCTAGACTTAAGAAAGGATCTAAGAGCTTGAGAATGGTGACTTTTAGCTAAGGGGGAGATAATAAGTTAAGAAGGCCAGGTCAATCCCTAAGTGTTTTGGTAGAAGGGCTCCAGAAATAACAACTATGGGATGTCAATCTTTCCTATTCAGCTGCTTTCTCTTGTATTTCAGTTTACTCTATGTTCTACTTTTGCTTGTGTTCAGACTCCTAGAATCATAGATAACCGATTCAGACAGCGATCCCGGTCTTAGTTCATGATTCCAAAAGTTCCAGCTTCATGTTATGAAGATTAGTTATGTATAGACTCATATCTCCCATTATGCTCAGCTCCAAGAACCTAGTCCCTCAGACTCTCCTTAATGGTTTAGCAGATCATGCTACATCATGCTAGGCTCAGACTAGGCTCCTTGAGTGATTCGTGAATTTGATTTCTTACTCTAATACATGTGTATGTGCACCTATATCGAGAGTGATCGTTGTAGCAGATACACTCAGGATAACCCTCTATTTATACCCTGGATGCTCATATGCAAAAATTCATGAGATGCAATTGTTTGTCTTACTAGGGAGGCAGGGAAATTCTTGGATGGTATATACTGCAGAGGAGTCGTAAGATGATTAAATGATAGGCTTGAATGATAGAAAGTTGGTGAGGATGATAGTTTCTTTTAAAACGAGGCTCCTATTGAGATTGTTGACCATCAAGATTGTAAGTAAGTGGAAATAAAGAGGTTATTATAGTGAAGGTTATAAAGAACGCTTAGCTAGTAGGAGGAACTACTCGGGAAATCGAATTCAGAAAAGGCCCACCTACTCAAATATCAGAAAGTAGTTAGGGGATTTAGATTCAAAACGTCGTCCCAAATCACTCAGTTCTAATCGAAGAGGGACAGTTTATTCTTAGTACTCTACTTAGTTCCGTGTCAGCTTCATGTCCTTTAGTTATTTTTATCAGGTCTTAGCATGCATATTCGATTCAGAAACTCATTTCAGATATGTAGATCAGTTTGAAGTCAGATACTCCATTATCATTCAACCCATAGTATTCAGCTTTCGAGAATTCAGCTCTTTCCCTTAGCCGGTCAGCTCAGTCACACCGTCAGTTTCAGCTCCGAAGGTTCAGCAATTGGGATGGCAGGTTCCTTGTTAAGTCAAGGAAGGATGAAGATCCCATACTACTTAAAATTCAGGAAGTGGTTCTCAGAAGAGAGGTGGAGGTTTTCTCCAAAGGGGGAGATGGTGCGCTTCGTTACCTGGGCAGATTGTATGTACCGGACATTGGTGAATTGAGACAGTAGATACTGGCTAAAGCACATAGCTCGAGGTACTCCATCCACCCTGGTGCTACTAAAATGTACCACGATTTGTGGGATATTTACTGGTGGAACGGCATGAAGAGAGACATCGCCGAATTCGTGGCTAAGTGCTCAAACTGCCAACAAGTCAAGGTAGAACATCAAAGACCGGGAGGTATGACCCAGGATATCAGACTACCCACGTGGAAGTGGGAAGAAGTAAATATGAACTTTATTGCTAGTCTACCTCGAACTCGTCGGCAACATAATTCCATTTGGGTAGTAGTAGACCAGATGACTAAGTCAGCACATTTCCTCCCAGTTAAAACTATAGATTTGGCTTAGGACTATGCTAGATGTTATATCCGGGAGTTTTTCAGACTTCATGGGGTGCCATTATCCATCATCTCAGACAGAGGTACCCAGTTCACTTCACATTTCTAGAAGTCTTTTCAGAAGGGACTTGGTACCCAGGTCAAGGTCATCACAGCTTTTCACCCGCAGGAAGATGGGCAAGCTGAGCGAACTATTCAAACCCTAGAAGATATGTTGATAGTGTGTGCGATCAATTTCAAGGGCCGTTGGGATGACCACTTGCCTCTTATCAAGTTTGCGTACAACAATAGTTATCACTCTAGTATCCAGATGACCCCATTTGAGGCATTGTATGGTAGGAGGTTGAGGTCTCCTATTGGGCGATTTGAGGTTGATGAAGTTGTTATAATCGGGCCAGACTTGGTTCATAAAGCTATGCATAAGGTACAACTCATCAGGGAAAGATTGAAAACAGCTCAGAATTATCAAAAATCTTATGTTGATGTGAGGAGAAGAGAATTGGATTTCGTTGTGGGTGAATGGGTCTATCTGAAAATTTCACCCATGAAAGGGGTGATGAGGTTTGGGAAGAAGGGAAATCTCAGTCCTAGATATGTGGGACCCTACATAATTTTAAGGCGAATTGGCAAAGTAGATTATGAGCTGGAATTACCTTCAGAGTTAACTTCTGTGCACCTAGTATTCCATGTGTCACTATTGAAGAAATGCATTGGTGATCCAACTTCAATTGTGCCATTGGATATTGTGGAAGTAAAAGATAGTCTCTCATACGAGAAGGTCCCAGTGCAGATCCTTGACCGTCAGGTTCATAAGCTGAGGAACAAGGAGGTAGCTTTAGTCAAGGTCTTATGGGGTGATCAGGATGTAGAAAGAGCTACGCGGGAAGCCAAAGCCGAGAAGAGGGCTGGATACCCACACTTGTTCCCTTCCAGTTCAGTTTTGGTATTAGGTACTAAAATTCCTCCCTAGTACTCTATTCAATCCCATATTCACCAGCTTTATCTAGATTTTCTATGTGCATTCTAGTTGCATCAGCTCTGCTAGTACGGTGAAGTCAGTTCAGAGTTAGTTACTCCTTCAGAAACCAGCTCATGTCTCAGTCTAGGAATCTCAGCTCTTTTCCTAATTTATCAGCAGTTTTAGTCCTCATTCGAGTATGAATGATCCCAAGGGGAAGATATTGTAACACTCCAAAAGTTTCCAAGATTCAAACCAGGAATTTGAAATGAGTTCAGTAAAAAAATCTACAAAAGTGCCTCAGAATGACTCATCTAACGAGTCATCATAGGAACTAACGAGTCGTTGGATAAGTCGTGGGAAGTGCTTTCGGAAGTTGATTCTCCACAGATATGACCACGAGTCGTGGTCAGGCCCCACGACTCATTAGGTCAGTCATGGAGGGGCGATTGAGAAATGGAAGGAAGGCGTCAGTGTACCTAATGGAAGGACCCCACGAGTCGTGATCAGTCACCATGATTCGTGGGATGAGTCATGGTCAGCTAGATAAAAATTATTTGGGAGTTGAAGTAGTGTACCTGACGAGTGGTGACCACGAGTCTTGGTCACCATGTCACGAATCATTGAGTCTGCCTTGACGAGCCCCGGATGATTGCTAAGCAGTGAACCTTACGGATGATGCCACGAGTCATGGTCACGGACCACAACCCGTTAGGTCACCCGTGAGGACTGACGTTCAATTTTTCCCTGCGAGTTTTCAAGGGTATTTCAGTAATTTTCTACCCTCCTAAACTTTAAACTACGTCGTGTTAAGCATATATTCATACTTATTAAGGGAATTAAATGGTTTCTTTCCTCATTCCCCACTCAGACCTTCAGAAAATAGATCGTAGAACTTCTCTCAGAGTTTTTCAGAGCAAGAGCTAGGGCAACCTTTTCTCCTCAGTTCTCAAGGAATTTTTCAGAGTTTTCACCAGGTATGTGGGAATTCAGCAAGTGAATAGTTCTTCCTTTGTGTCCCCAAATTCTTCTCTATCAGTCCTAGCCCTGAAACTTTAGAATGTGAATAAATGATATGTCAGACTTCGTACATAGCATATGGAATATTGTTTGTGTGATTGTTGTCCTATTTTCACTATCTAATTACCATGTTAATATAAATGATATGTCAGACTTTGTACATAGCAGATGGAATATTGTTTGTGTGATTGTTGTCCTATTTTCACTATCTAATTATCATGTTAATATTAGTTCTGATAAGAATGGTTTTAGCCCTAGCTTTGAATTCAGCAAACTAGGATTTTTCCTGTTGGACTAGTTATTCCTTAAGGCTTGATTTTATCAGTTGGGTTTCCCATATTACTAGAAAACGTTGAGATTTCAGTCAGAATCATGTTAGTCTAGTCTCAGTCAGATCTTTGGCAACCCCAGTGTTGCCCAGAAAAATATCAGCTGATCAGTTTGACCAAAGTTACTTTTTGAGGAATCAGTGATGCCTCTCAATTATCAGAATTTAGACTCAGGTATCAGTTATCAGATTTTGTGGTTCTGTAGACAGTTACGACGCTTTCAGATAAACAGCTCTGACCGGTCTTAGAATCACTAGCTTCAGCTTTAGTTTTTTCTTTAGACGGCTACGACGCTTCTTGGTGAACAGCTCTGACCAGTCTTGGAACACCAATTTCCAAATTCGGTCCTATAAGACGCTCAGGGTGCTCTCAGACAGTATCCCTGAGTTAGTTATAGTCTTGGACCCCAGTACCGAGCTATCTGCTTGGCAGTAGTAGTCATGGTGGGATTATCTAGTAGGAGTAGGAATTAGAACCTAGAGGGCCGGGGTTTCAAAACTACGTTGCCACCGTAGGTTGTATTTTATTGGCCTCATGGCCCCAGACAGTGATCTCACATTCCATGCTTTTATACCCTGGCAAGGTATATTGGTTTCTACCGATGGAGTGTGTACATCGGACTCCACGTCTAGCTAATGTGGTTATATGTCGGTTATAGACTCTCCCACTAGTCAGCACAATATTTCATATTAGTACTGTAGATTTAGGGCATGTCCTTGACCATCAGACAATGTCTTTTAGACCATCACAGTTTATTACAGTTATTCAGTTTCAGCAGTTTCAGTTAGTTAATTCATGTCTATTCAATTCAACATATTTATTCCTTGTGCATGGTGCCTCTCATTTACTCAGAACATTCAAAGTACTGACGCATACTTTTATGATATATCTTTTTATGATACAACTGCAGGATCTCAGTCTCAGCCTCGTTAGCCGATTACTCTCAAAAGATTTTGGCTGTTCTATTTGGTGAATCCTCATCTTTCGAGGACGAAGATTATTTTATTCAGTTTTGCTTTCTTCTATAAGAGTTGGAGTGAGCTGGAGGCTTGTCCCAACTGTTGAAAACCCAATTTTTCCCTCCCTATGCCCCATCTAAGCTGCGTATCGATATATATGTGTATTTTAAAATTATATTTTTAACAAAATTATTTAATTCACATTCGTAATGTTCTAGCATTAATTAG
>JACEIK010016544.1:0-15399 GCA_018107945.1 Datura stramonium
TATTTATGATTATCATGATTTAACTAGCCCATGAATTCATGCATGTTATACTATGAGCACTATATATGTTTTGGGAGTAGTATCAAACACCGAGTAGGTTCCGGGCCTAGGTTCTACCTCGGATCTCAAAAATTACGTGCCACGGTAGGTATATTAGAACCTCTTTTGTGACTGTCCCCAACCCAAAAGGCCCTTTTCATGGTGATATCACACTTTTATGGTCCTACACTTGGCAAGGCACGGACACCCTCCCCACTAGGGTTACAAATCGGGCTTCATGTGTGCTTATATGGGGTATATCGGTTAAGAGACTCTCCCACTGTTCCTCATGATTTATGCATGTGTATGACTACAGATGTTTGCTCAAGTACTGTTTATTATGGCTTTTCCTCTCACGATTATGATTTCGATTGCATTACGAATGCTTTGAAAACCTTGAGCCCTATGATATGTTGTGTTATGATATTTATGGTATGAGCATGATATCCTACTCTTATGCTATTTTATGAGCCGCCACACATTTTAAATGTTCATTTTACTTACCTTGCATACTCGATACATTCCACGTACTGACTGCATACTTTCTATGCTGTATCATCTTATGATATAGGTTCTGGCTCTCAGGCTCATCCTCATATCTAGATCATATCAGAGTTTACTTTCAGCTTATTGGTGAAGCCTCATGTTTCGAGGGCCGTTTGATAGACATACATGCTATTTTTCTATTTCAGTACTTTTTGGAGTTAGTTAGGGGTGTTGTTCCATCAACCGGTTGTATGTAGTAAAGGCTTTCAGATGGTATGTAGTACTCAGCTTGCATGTATATCTAGAGATTTCCTCACGTTGTGATATGTTATGATTATGATTTTCGTTTGCACTATGCCTTTTGAATAGTCTTCCTCTTATAATAAATGAAGTTAGATGTATGTTTATGTCATGGGTCTACTTGGGGCCTTTCGGGGTTCCTTGTCCCGTGTTACGTATGGTTTGTGACAAACTTGGTATCAGAGCCATAGCTTTGAAGTGTCCTAGGGTGTCTAAAAGCTACGTTAAGTAGAGTCTTTTTCATAGGTGTGAAGCACGCCACACTTATGACGAAGAGGCTACGAGACATTTAGGAAATGTTCCCTTCTTTCATGATCTATGTCGTGTGATGAAGAGTCCTTCTATCCCTCGAATTTGTTCTATTCGCGATTGTAGAATCATGGCTCCCAGGAGAGTGAACGAAAGGAGAAATGCGATTGGTGAAGGCCACAGAGATGGAAATGATCATGGGCATCAGCAGGCCCCACCTGTTCAGGAAACCCAGGCACCAGAGCCAGTTGCCCATGCTGAGTTTCAGGCAGCTATCCAGATGTTGGCGCAGGCCTTGACCGGTCAGGTCAACCAGTAGGTTGTTGCACATATCCCACAGAACGGCAACGCGGCAGTGGCCGGGATCATAGACTTCTTTAGGATGAACCCTCTGAAGTTCCTTGGGTCCAAGGTGGATGAGGATCTGCACGATTTCATCGAGGAGATTCTAAAGATCACCCAGGTTATGGGGGTGACCAATGGAGATTGTGTTGATTTGGCCTTCTATCAGCTTAAAGGGGTGGCCCACATATGGTTCAAACAGTGGAGAGATGCTAGGGCAGTGGGTGCAGACCCTATCAGTTGGTAAGAGTTCCACATAGCATTCTTGGATCGATTCTTCCCTCAGGAGATGAGGGAGCAAAAGGGGGCCAAGTTTTTCAACTTGAAGCAGGGTGACATGTCGGTTCA
The DNA here is from genome assembly GCA_018107945.1 of Datura stramonium. Classification (NCBI taxonomy): domain Eukaryota; kingdom Viridiplantae; phylum Streptophyta; class Magnoliopsida; order Solanales; family Solanaceae; genus Datura; species Datura stramonium. Next base: position 1,765 of record JACEIK010016544.1, read on the forward strand.
AGAGTATGCATTGGAGTTCACCCTACTATCTAAATATGCACAGAGTTGGTGGCAGACCAGAGGGCATGGTGAGACTTTTTATATATGGAGTGGCGGACTATCTGGATAAGGATTGCAGGATTGCCATGTTGCATAGGGATGTAGATTTTCCCCGCATTGTGCTGCATGCTCAACAGATGGAATCGGTATATCGGAGGCATAGGGAGGCCAAAAGGTCCAGGATCGACAATTACAAGACTTCTCAAGTTAGATCAGGGGGTGGACAATGTCAGCAGTCTCAGCATAGGTCTGTCGCTCCCGCACCATCATCGGCTAGTACGCCATCTAGATTCCGAGGGGATCAGAGGAGTAGGGCTCCATATTCGAGAGGCCAAGGAAACATGCAGATAGAGAACACTTTCCCAACTTGTGCAAAAGGCAGCAAGAATAATCCCGGGAAGTGCCTAGTTGGCTCGGATGCTTGTTTTGGGTTTAGCAAACTCGGACACATACCCAGGGATTGCCCTTCATCTAGATCAGGGGATCGGTGGAGCCCGTATACCAGTAGCTAGTTTTTCCATTCCAGTAGCACGTCCCCCCTCAGCAGCGTGCCTCGACTATTTCAGTCGGCGGTCAGCGTCAAAATAGGTTTTATGCTTTAGCACCCCGTCAGGAGGAGCAGGAGGTGTCCCCAGATGTGGTCACTGGTATGTTGCGTGTCTTTCATATTGATGTTTATGCTTTGCTAGATCCAGGAGCTACCTTTTCTTTTGTAACCCCTTACATTGCTAGTGGCTTTGGAGTTATTCCCAAGACTCTGTCAGAACCATTTTTGATTTCTACTCCTGTCGGTGATTCGTTTGTAGCCAGGCGGGTGTATAGAGGATGCCCGGTCACTATATTTCATAAAGTCACCTCCACAGAGCTTGTAGAGTTAGCCATGACTAATTTTTATATTATTGTTGGAATGGATTGGTTTTATGCATGCTATGCTTCTGTAAATTGTAGAACCCATGTGGTGGAATTTCTTTTTCTAGGCGAATCAGTTTTGGAGTGGAAGCGTAGTTCGTCTGTACCAGCAGGTCTATTTATTTCACATCTTAAGCACCGGGAGATGATTTCTAAGGGTTGCATGTATCATCTTGTCAGAGTTAAGGATGTTGAGTCTGAGACCCCGACTATCCAGTTAGTTTCGGTGGTGCGTGGGTATCCATAGGTCTTTCCCGATGATTTGCGAGGTGTTCCTCCCGAGCGGGAGATTGATTTTAGTATTGGCGTTCTATCCAATACACAGCCTATATCTATTCCTCCTTACAGGATGGATCCAGCTGAGCTAAAAGAGTTGAAGAATCAGTTAAAGGACTTGTTAGATAAGGGCTTCAACAGACCAAGCAAGTCTACGTGGGGTGCACCGGTGTTATTTGTATGGAAGAAGGATGGTTTGTATGGGATATGCATCTACTATCGACAACTGAACAAGGTCACCGTTAAGAAAAGATATCCTTTACCTAGGATTGATGATCTGTTTGATCATCTTCAAGGTGCCAAGTGTTTCTCAAAGATAGATCTCAGGTCTGGGTATCATCAACTCAGGGTTCGGGAGGGCGATATCTCGAAGACAGCCTTCACGACGCGGTATGGCCATTATGAGTTTGTAGTTATGTCTTTTGGTCTAACAAACGCTCCTGCAGCTTTTATAGACCTGATGAACAGGGTGTTCAAGCCATATCTAGACATTTTCGTAATTGTTTTGATTGATGATATCTTTATACACTCTCGAAGAGAGAAGGAGCATGCCACTCATTTGAGAGTAGTGCTGCTGACTCTCAAGGATCGCCAATTGTATGCTATGTTCAGCAAGTGTGAGTTCTAGTTTAATTCGGTAGCATTTTTGGGCCATGTAGTATCAGGTGAGGGCATAAAAGTAGATTCTCAGAAAATCAAGGCGGTGAAGAATTGGCCTAGGCCGGCGAACCTCGGATATTCGGAGTTTCTTGCGCTTAGCTGGCAACTATCAGTTTGTTTAGGGTTTCTCATCTATTGCAGCACCATTGACCAAGTTGACTCAGAAGAAGGTGAAATTCCAATGGTCGGAGGCTTGTGAGAAGAGCTTCCAGGAGTTGAAGAATTGACTCACTTCAGCACCGGTGTTGACCCTACCCGAGGGTATAGATGGTTTTGTGGTGTATTGCGATACATCGAGAATTGTACTCGGGTGTGTATTGATGCAGCGAGGGAAGGTAATAGCATATTCCTCTAGACAGTTAAAGATCCATGAGAAGAATTACCCAACCCATGATCTAGAGTTGGTAGCGGTGGTATTCGCATTGATGATATGGCGACATTACTTGTATGGGGTCCATGTGGACGTGTTTATGGACCACAAGAGTTTACAATATGTATTCACGCAGAAGGATCTCAATCTTCGGCAAAGGAGATGCTTGGAGTTACTCAAGGACTATCATATGAGTGTCCTTTACCATATGAGTAAGGCTAATATTGTAGCTGACGACTTAGTAGGCTCTCTATAGAGTGTGTGTCCCATGTGGATGAAGGAAAGAAGGGGTTGGTAAAAGATGTGCATCATCTCGCAAGTTTAGGAGTGAGGTTTGTTGACTCTACCGATGGCGGTGTTATTTTCTAGAACGGATTAGAATCATCCCTGGTGACTGATGTGAAAGCTAGATAAGATGTTGATCGGATTTTGGTAAAGCTGAAGGAAGCCGTTCGAATTCAGAAGGTAGAGGTCTTCTCCAAAGGGGGAGACGATGTTCTTCGGTACCAGGGTCGCCTATGTGTGTCAGATGTTGATGACTTGACGAGTTGGATGTTGCATGAGGCTCATGGATCCAGATATTCTATCCATCCGGGCGCCACTAAGATGTATCATGACTTGTGGGAAATATATTTGTGGAACAGCATGAAGAGGGATATTGCAGAATTTATTGCCAAGTGCCTGAACTATCAGCAAGTAAAGGTTGAGAATCAAAGGCCAGGAGGCGTACTGCAGGATATCAGCATTCCCACTTGGAAATGGGAAGAGATTAATATGGATTTCATTACATGCCTACCTCGTACTCGTCGACAATATGATTCCATTTGGGTGGTGGTAGATAGATTGACCAAGGCTACACATTTCCTACCGGTGAAAATCACAGATTCGACAGATAATTATACCAAATTGTATATCCGAGATTTGGTTCGATTACATGGAGTTCCCTTGTCCATTTTTACGAACTGAGGTACTAAGTTTACCTCCCAGTTTTGGCGGTCTTTTCAGAAGGGGCTTTGGACTCAGGTTAAGCTCAGCACATCATTTCATCCGCAGACCGATGGTCAAGCGGAGCGGACAATCCAAACCCTCGAGGACATGTTGAGAGTATGTGTGATGCACTTCAAAGGTGGTTTGGATGATCATTTTCCACTGATCGAGTTTTCTTACAATAACAACTATCACTCTTACATCCATATGGCACCGTTTGAGGCTCTTTATGGGCAGAGATGTAGATTGCCCATCGAATGGTTTGAGGTTTGTGAGGCATCTATGATAGGGCCATATTTGGTTCGTGAGGCCATGGTGAGGGTTCAGTTGATAAGGGACAGGCTGAAAACTGCTTAGAGTCATCAAAAGTGATATGCTGATGTGAGGAGGAAAGACTTAGAGTTTGAGGTGGACGATTGGGTATTTCTGAAGGTATCTCCCATGAAGGGAGTCATGCGGTTTGGGAAGAAAGGAAAACTCAGTCCCCGCTATGTTGATCCCTACCGGGTTATGAGAAGAGTTGGTAAGGTAGCGTATGAGTTAGAATTTCCCTCAGAGTTATCTTCCGTGCATCCTGTGTTTCATGTGTCACTTTTGAAGAAATGTTTGGGAGACCCATCCCTAGTAGTCTTGGTGGACAGCATTGGAGTAAAGGATAGCCTTAGCTATGAGGAAGTTCCAGTTGAAATATTGGATCGTCCGGTTCGGAGGCTGAGGATCAAAGAAGTAGCTTCAGTTATAGTATTATGGAGAAATCAGCATGCTGAAGGAGCTACATGGGAAGCCGAAGCGGATATGATGGATAAATACCCACACTTATTCCCTACCGGTTCAGTTCCGAATTGAGGTATCAGTTTTGCGCTATGACTCTATGTAACGCCCCAGATAATTTAAGCGATAAAATCGTGCTTTCGAGGTAGGACTAAGAGTACCTAATAGGCTAATAAGGAAATATTATGAGTTATTTGAATCACTCGATAATCATATTTAAGATTGGACGTCGATCAAGTTGTAGAACAAAATTTGGAAAAAGTTATCGCATAATTTCCTTCTTGAGATTCCTTGAAATTTAGATCAAATGTCTTAAGGCTTTTCTCCCAATCTATAAGGAGTTAGGGTGTGTCAAACCTATCAAATTAAAGGTCTATGAGTCTAGTGTCTAACGCATCAAACTTTTCTTCAATCCGACTTCGGAATAGAGAGATATTCGCATTTTTGCGAGACTGACCTAGCAGGCACCTCACAAGATCTTAAGGCGGTGGAGGGCTATATAAAGACTCTTGGTCGGTTCTAACACCCATAATTCTTTTTCCAGTGCTGGGAGGCGGTGGAACGCTCTCCCTAGCAGCTCCCCTTAGGTTCTAAGCAATTTTGATGTTGATTGGAAGATGCAAATTATTTCCGAGCATAGATTGTGAATACATTGTGTGTGCTTGTATTGTAGTGGTATTTTCGTGCCTTTTGTTGTCTGTCTCATCCTAGAAAGATTTTTAAGCTTATATTATTCTTGATTCTTAGTTTTTTAGTGTACTAGTGAATCCATGGATCTTGGTAGATCGTTGTTACGAAGTTTCAATCGTAGAATCTGTAGAAATCGTATCCATTAAGTTCCGATTGCGTTGTTTTCTTGTTGAACTTTTGTGGCTCCGTTTTGGAAGTAGTAGGGGCTTCCCTAAGGCAGCATATTCGTGGTGATGGTAGAATTAAATCGGCTTATCTTGGGGCTCGCCGGAGTTGAGGTATGTTAAGGATTTCGACTCCCCTTTTTGGCATGATTTTCGTTTAATTGAACTCCCATTGTTGTCGTGCAAATTGACTGTTTGTGATTGGAAATTTTGTGTTGTAAATCCTATTGTTTTTGGGAAGCTGGATTGTGATCTTTTTCTCATTAATTGAGGCCGTGTCATTGGGTATTAAAATTGGTAGTTTGTCATGAGTTAGAGGGGCGATAGAATGCGTCGACTTTGGCTAGTGATGTTAGGAGATTCATGAACCTTTTGGGCTGAGTTGAGGGCTATTTTGGATGTAGTTTTGGGGGTTGTTTTGATGTATTTAGATGATATATGTGTGGATGATCGGGTGATTGGTGAAGAGACGAGTTAGTAGCCCCGTAGTGACATTGATAACACACAGATAGTCATGTTGACTATTGTGAAATTTAGGATGGGGCTGGTAAGGGTCGATGGAGGATTGTGTCATATATTATAGTTCTTTGATTTTTTATATGTTAAGGAAATATATTTGGTAATTATGTGATCCTTAGTTTGATTTGTGGCACATCGGTGGATGGCTAGATACATAACGTTAGTACTACATGTTGGTAGTCGGTTGATGGGGTTTGAGAGCCTGTCGTGGGCTATTATGAACATTTGTTTATCACGTATTGTTTTTATTAATTATGAATGCTTTTGATCATGATTTTATGTGCTATTTGAGGCCTTGGGGCTTGTGGATACCCGACGCACAAGAGTGTTTCCGGCTGAGGGGTTGAGCCCAAGGAGTGAAATGACCTATGGGGTTGAGAATGATGTCCTCCGTAGTGTTGAGTTGAGACATGATTCGAGAGTGGTATGACTTGTCTAAGCCTTCCTGGGATCGCGATTGGTTCTCCCATATGGATTGACCTCCGCTAACTGCGTGCAGCCGAGAAAGTGTCCTGCAGTTCCTGATTGATGATGTTGATTAACTTGTATTTAGTTGGGATTTGCTTGGCATTATATTTTGGTTGTTTCTTATGTTATTTGTTATCTGGTTGCAGTGGATGCCAGATGTTGGATGGTGTTAGCTGAGGCCATTGAGAGGTCTAGAGGTGATGATAGGTGAGCTGGGTCAGCTAGGTGTCGTTGTATTGTTATTTATATTTGGACTTGCTGGGCTTTTGGGGGCAAAGTAGGTTTTATTTGTATATTTTCTAGTACTTTCCAGGCTTATGGGGGCCAGGTAGGTTTTATGTGTTTACTTTAGTTCAGTTCTCCTTCTGCGATATTTGGTATATATATTGTACTCTAATCTTAGTCTTCCAGTTGTTTCTTCCTTTCAATCTCGGTACATTATTGTACTGACGTCCTAGTTGGGGCACTGCATTCATGCCTAAAGGTGATGGTGGGTTGTTAGACTAGGATCTTGGATACTGAGTGGAGTTCCAATTGTGTCGCTGTGCTCCAATTCTTTCGGAGTTGCAAGAGGTTGAGTTATGCGTTGTTCGGGGCTCTATCCCAAGCAGTTGATTTCTATCATAGTTTTAGAGGCTCATAGACATTTTTTGTGGGTGTAGTGTCAATATTTTTAGGATAGGTGGGCCATGTTGTATAGTTGTTGTGTTATTGAACTTCATCGGTTCTGGCCTTTGTTTTATATTTTGGGCGTCGAGTATGCTCATATCATAGGTGGCACTAGGTTCCAATCACGCCTCCTTGGATTTTGGGGTGTGACACACTATTTAGTTTTCATGTTTGGTTCATGTGTTCCAGTTTCTTTTATGTGTATGGATGTTTATGCGAAGCATGAGATCAGTTCAGCTATGTGATATGAATCGGAGGTAGTCATTCCATTAATTTTCGATTTAAATGATCAGTATTTGCATATGATGATTGCATGTTTCTGTTTTTTGCTTGTTTCGTACATTGGAGGACGAATGTTCCCAAGGGGAAGATATTGTTATACCCCGAGAGCTCAAAGATCGGACCCGGGAGTTGAAACGGGAAAAAAGAGGAAATTGATTTTGCAGCCTCAGGACGAGTCATCCCACAACTCGTGAGGACATCCCACTAGTCGTCGAGTGACTCGTGCGGATGGCCTGGATGTTCAGAAAAAGTCCTGGAAGAGTTGAGACCCCACGGGCGAGGTCATGACTCGTGGTCAGTACCCACGAGTCGTTGGGTCAGCCGTGGGGAAGGAAAATAATGGGAAAAGGAAGGTTAAGACAGTGTACTTAACTAGTGGTGACCACGAGTCGTGGCCACCCCTGACGAGTCGTGATGTGACCCGTTAAGAGCCTAAGAGACAAGGCAAGGTAGTGTACTTGACGATCAGCATGACGAGTCGTGGCCAATGAGGACGAGTCATTAGGTCCCTCATTTGGACCTCCTGGAAGTTCATTTTCTGTGAATTAGTAAGGGCCTTTTTGTAATTCCTAAGTTCCTAAAGCCTATAATACATCATTTAAGACTCATTTTAATGGGTTTTAGAAGGGGAAAAAACCTATTCTAAGTTATTTCCTTCCGTGCATGCAAACTTAAGAGGTTGAGGAGGTGATCTAGAGAAAGTTTTCAAGGTTCTCATTCAAATTCTTCTTGAAAATTAGAGAAGTTGTAGAAACAAGCCTTTTCAAGTATGTAGGGTCACGAATGGGTGTTTCCGCTCACACTAATGCCCATCCTCTATTAATTCATGAAAATCTATAAAAAATCTCATGGGGTTTTAATTCAAATCTTGTGGAATTTTAATGATTTACCAATGGGTTGTTTTAAATTGTGATTTCAATTATATTTTGTGAATTTTGATCAGATTTTACAACTCTTTTGATTATAAAATAGTTGATTTCGGTTTTTACAAAATTAAGCCTACTTATGCATGATCAATGATGAATCGATTTATGATCTATTCTTGAATTGTTGATATTTACAAATCCAGCATGATTTATGATTTGAAATTTGGATTTATTCAATTACCCATCATGATTTGATGATTTACAAATATGCATGAACCCTATGACTCATGAATTGTGTTTTTCGCCGACTCACGGGCCTTATTTTCTGGCTAGTTTACGTATGTACCATTCTGTTTATGATAATCATGATTTGACTAGCTCATGAACTTATGAATGTTATACTATGAGCACTATATATCTTTTGGGAGTAGTATTGAACACCAAGTAGGTTCTTAGCCTAGGTTCTGCCCCGGATCTCATAAATTACGTGCCACCGTAGGTATATTGGGACCTCCTTTGTGACTGTCCTCGGCCCAAATGGCCCTTTTCATGGTGATATCACACTTTCATAGTCCCACACTTGGCAAGGTACGGACACCCTCCCGACTAGGGTTACAAGTCAGGCTTCATGTGTGTTCATATAGAGTATGTCGGTTAAGAGAATCTCTCATTGTTCCTCATTATTTATGCATATTTATGACTACGGATGTTGGCTCAAGAACTGTTTATTATGGCTTTTACTCTCACGATTATGATTTCGATTGTATTAGGAATGCTTTGATAACCTTGAGCCCTATGATATGCTATGTTATGATATTTATGATATGAGCATGATGTCCTACTCTTATGCTGTTTTATGAGCTTTTACACATTTTAAATGTCCGTTTTACTTACCTTGCATACTTGGTACATTATGTGTACCGACCGCATACTTTCTATGTTGTATCATCTTATGATACAGGTTTCGACTCTCAGGCTCATCCTCATATCTAGATTATATCAGAGTGCACTTTTCGCTTATTGGTCAGTCCTCATGTTCCGAGGGCCATTTGACAGACATACATGCTATTTTTATGTTTCAGTACTTATTCGGGTTAGTTGGGGGTGTTGTCCCATCAACCCATCGTATGTAGTAGAGACTTTCAGACAGTATGTAGTACTCAGCTTGCGTGTATATCTAGAGATTTCGTTACTTTGCGATATGTTATGATTATGATTTACATTTCCACTATTCCTTGTGAATAGTCTTCCGCTTATAAAGAATGAAGTTAGATATATGTTTATGCCATGGGTTGACTTGGGGCCTGGTTCCTTTTCCAGTGTTACGTTCGAGTCATGACAGAGAATACCGGGTCGACACATATGACACTGACGGGATGCAAACCACTAAGGAAAAAGCTAAAGCCCAGACCGTGGTGGCCACTGCCACATCTGCTGGTGCTCCCAAGACTTAGGAGGAAGCTGAGGAAAGAGCCCAAGAGTCCAAAAGCAGCTCTAATGATGAGGAGGGGTTCGCGGACGCCAAATCAGATGATGCAGACAGTGAATCCAGATCTAAGGAGGAGGCAGTCAATGGGGAGCAGGAGCATCCTTCGCCTAGGGAGAATCATACCATTTGGTGGAAAGTACCAGGAGCCAAGGAGATTTATGAATAGGGTATTGCTCTCACCTCCAAGAACAAACCTAGGCAGAGTATTCCAGAACAACCGCAAATCCTCACCAATATACTGAACGAGGTGGAGGAGATGAAGCAAATATTCAGCTTTTATGGGTTGGACCGGATGGCTAGAGCCCCGGATCGATACACTTGATAGATTGTTTGGGAGTTCAACGCCAATTATTTGGCAACCATGGAGCAGAAACCAAAGAAGGGACAAAAATTGAAAGATCAGCCCGAGCTGGAGAGCATCATGGTATAAGTCCGCAATGTTGATATATCCGAGCGCACTAATGCTCGGGTGTTATATGGGCACCAATTCATACCACCACACACTACACCGGAGTATGAATACCAATTGGATGCCATGAAAAAGATCAAGCAGATGGGTGTTGATGAGAGGCAGAGGTAGATTCAGTGGTTGTCCGGGGTTATTGCTGAGGACAAAGAAGAAGTAGAATGGGTCACTAGCGGCAAGCAGGTCACAAAATATTCCCTGAACTTCATGCCAAAAGCCTGTTAGATGTTAGTTCACCACCAGTTGGCTCCGATAGTGAATGAAAATATCCTCAGCGCAGACAGAGCAGCTTTGGTGGTATGTATCATGTCCATATACCACATCAATATCCCAAGGGTCATTGCGGAGGAGATCCGGGATTGGGCTATGGGATTGAGCATTACCATCCCATTCCCGAGTCTCATATTCAAATTATGCATAGAGGCAGGTATTAAGGTGTGTGGTGGTTAATAGCACTTGATCGAAGGACAACGAATCGTAGATATTGGATTAATTCGGGATGAGATGAACCCGTAAGACGGGAATTACTTTCGACTATAGTCCCTGTATCACTGACAGTTGGGGGCGAGCAAGTGAATTTACCCACCTCACACGAGCAGGGTGAGACACTGGCTACAGATGCTAGTCATTTAGAGGCAGCTCCCAACACCTCAGTCACACCACCTATGGGAGTTCTGAGCCAGACTTCAGTCAGGTACATGCTAGTGCCTCAGGAATTTCTCTAGAAGCTGGCCTAGAGACTGACCATAGCTAAGAAGAAGGTACAGTCTATGATGGAGAATGTCAAGCCTTGGGTAAAGGCTGAGATTGAGATAGCTGCAAAGGTCCTACACACCAATCTAGATTGATTTGAGAGAAGATTCAATGAGTTTATGTCCGAGCAGACTTACACGGGCAGCCTCCATGAGGAGTTGGGGGCTCTTTGGAGCCAAGTGGCTGAGCTGTCATCATCGCAGTCGGCAATAATAGTATCCCCACTCTTCCTAACCTCGACATTGGCATAGACGAGGAGATTGATGTGGCGGCATATTGGGAGCCTACAGAAGTTGAGAGGGAAAAAGGGAAAAAGAGCGTAGCTGAGGATGTTGGAGAAGAGGCCCTAAAGAAGAAGAGAAAGAGATAAATGAAAGAGCATAAGAGGGAAAGATTGGAGAGCCAGTGGACTCACGACGAGCATAGTTCGGGGCTATTTGAGGGAGCAAGAGGAACGGGTAGCTCCACCACTGCCCATGCAGAGCTTGCGGGTGGCAAGGACCCTTCGGCCGAGCCACGTTCAACCCCAATGATTCTAAAGGTCATAGAGGCGATCGCTACCACTGAGGGGGTAAACATTCCCCCTACTGATACCCAATTGAGTGACCACCACCAACCTCATGGTTGCAACAGAGGTACCACCTCCACAGGATGACAAGAGTACTTAGTGCGCCACAGGTATGTTCTGTTCCTTCTGCTTTATATTGTATGCTTCGAGGATGAAGAATTCTTTTGAAAAGGGGAAGGGGTGTACTGTATTTTTGGGAATTTTTGGATTCGTCTGAGGGTTTTTCTTTCCATATTTCTTTTCCCTCGGGCATGCTATCTAGTAAAACCGGAATGTTTAAAATTTTATTTTTGTGATTCTTGTATAATTGGAAAGTATCTTAGGAATACTCCACTAATAAATTCCACTGGTTCTGAAATTTTGAAAAATTGACCCTGTTTAAAAAATTTTGATAGTTAGCAATGTACTTCTTGATTGCAAAGCATGATTTATGTGGATCTTTTTATGTCAGTTAGTATATTAGCATGAGTAGTTCTTGTTAGCCATGTATAAACCGGACAGGGGGAATGAATGCAAGGCATGTAGCATGAGTGAGTGAAGTCTAACACGTAGTTCAATACTGCGTAAAGGATCTAGAACTTGCCCGTTTGGTCTTAACATAGGTTTTAGGATGGTTGGTTAGGAAAGGATCATAGGCCATTTCTGTTTTACCCATTTTTAGCTTAAATGACCCTACCAAAATAATATAATTTCCTTTGATCCCAATTTTGTGCCTTAAATGAACCATTTTTCTTTGATTAACTAATTAACCATACCCATTGTTATAATGAACCTATTTTTTCCCTGCTCCCTCCCTGGACATTATGAACCTCAATATAGGCAAAATATCTATTTTGAGTGTGGCTAGAGTAGGGGTGCATAAATCTTGGGGAGGTGAAAATGGAAGAGAAAATAAAAAGGGTTTAAAATGAGGTGTGGTGTGACAAAAGGAGGAAAAAAAAGAAAAAGAAAAAGAAAAAGAAAAATATGCAAAAAGAGAAAGATGAATAAAAATTTGTGAAAACACATCGCACCCATACAATTGCATAAAAATGGTGAAAAGGGAGGAAAAAGTTGAAAAAGCAAAAAGGGTGAAAAAGTGAAAAATGAAGCCACGTGTATGTAGTGCAAAGGAGGGTTTAGTCAACAAAAAGATTCTATATCTACCATACCCACCCCCAAAGCCTATATTAAAAATCGAATCAATTCCTATAGTGATCCTAGCCTGACCATCTGACAAGCCAAAGTAGAAAAAATAAGGTATAGCCTATGGTATCTGATGTGCAGTATTTGAAACTTCTTTGTGAGAGTGAGAGTCTTACTTGTTCAGTCCCATGTTTCATATTTTTCTATATCTGTGAGTGGGGGACTTCATTTTCTGTGAGGGTACATGGTTTGTGTTTGATTCTACCAGTTCTTTGTGCGAGAAGCATTGGTGATGACTTGACTATCTGTTCATAACTAGATGACATATCTTGATTCCTGTTTATCATGGTTTGTGGTTGCTTGATGTGCATATGATTATCTGGTTTATGGGAAAATGGGTTAAAAGCTCTTTGAGTTTATGGTGCAAAATTTGATTGATCGGTGGCTGTAGTTGACTATTCTCTAATACACTCCTTATTTAGAGAAAGTTTAAGAGATCGTTGTATCAAAACAAATATTCCCGATGGATGTTAGGGTCGAATCCCACAGAAACCAGTGAATGATTTGTGCAAGCGTTGTTTTAGGAAATTTGAATTAACTCGCACCAATTAAGAAAAATAAAACAGTAAAAATTTTTAGGGGAAAAAATGAAGTGAACAATATTGTGGGTTTTAAACTAGCTTTCCAAAATAGCAAAATAATAAAAATTGATAGCCAATAATGACAGAAGACTAGAGGTGTGGTGTAGATGGGGGTGCTAATCAAACAATGATATGCTAGCTTATCAAATCATTGTGAATAAGTGTAAATAACTTTGGACGAGATGGAACCCTATGTTTTTTAACCTTATGGATGCCTTTTTCTCGAGTGCTTTCGAACCTCAAGACACAATTCAATTAGCCCAATAGAGTTTGGTTTAGTAGCTGAGCTATTTCTAGCCATCAACTACTAATTAGGATTATGAATATGAGTTTTTCATATATCTAGCCCAACTCCACACAACCACATCCACTCCCACCCTTAACTTCTCTCCCAATACTTGTGTTACACCCCGTAAGATTCCCGGCATCTAGATGACCTATTCGCACGTTGGTTAAGCATTTTTGAAAGTCAAACGTGCTAGGAAAAGGGCCGGGAAAAGATCGGACGAAAATCCTGTCGAACCACCGCGGGAGGCGCCGAGGTAGAGCCCCTCCGCGATAGTGCCGTGTCAAGGAGGCGGGGCCACCGCGTTGGCTCCGTGACACGTTGGGCCTGTTCAGGCCCAAGTATATAAAGCCCCACTTCGGTTTATGTTGGTCATTTATCCATTTTATTTTCCAGAAAACGTAAGAAGTTGAGAAAGACGAAGAAGATACATATATATCCGTTTGATTACGCTGCCAAAATGAAGTCTAATCTCAAATTAACCTCAGGTACCGAGGTATTTTGTAGCAGGGAGCATTCCTACGGTTTTTGTTTTGTGAAATACGGCCGACGAATTGTCGAGCTATCGGACCAAGGTAAGTAGAATTGCTCCAAACTAGTGTCTATGTGCTCCTAGCTGTGAAGTGAATACTTCTCC
>JACEIK010016548.1:0-15381 GCA_018107945.1 Datura stramonium
CAAGACTCCTCGTGCTAATAAACTAAATGACATCAAAAGATCCACAAAAATCATGCATGCAGTCACAAATACATAGCTAATGCATCAAAAATTTTAAACAAGGTCAATTTTTTTCAAAAATTCAAAACTAGTGCAATTTCATTGGATGAGTACTCCTAACTTATTTCCTAATTAAACAAAAAATCAAAAAAAAAAGAAAATAAAATCCTAAACATGCCGGTTCTACTAGATATCATTCCTGAGGAAAAAGAAACACGACAAGAAAAATCCTCAGACGAACCCAAAGATCCTAAAAATTACAAGTACACCCCCTTCCCTTTTAGAAAATTGTGCTTCGTCCCCGAAGCATGAACTACAAGAACAGAGGGAAGGGAATCTACCTGTGGCTACTTAGACTTCGCCATTCATGGGTTGCCTCCCATGCAGTGCCTAATTTAATGTAGCGGCACGATGTGACTTTTATGACTCTTCAAGCCTCATCAAGGTATACTACCTCTATTCCTCTTAATTCCTCCACATCTCCCAGGTACAACTTTATTCTTTTCCCATTCACTTTGAACCTTTTTCCTTCCTTATTTTCAAGTTCCACTGCACCATATGGGGACACATGTACCACTCTGTAGGGTCCCATCCATCTAGATTTCAACTTCCCAAGGTGCAACAGGAGCCTTGAGTTGAACGGTAGGACCAAATCACCTGGGCTAAACTCCCTTTTTGCAATCTTCTTATCACGGTAAATCTTCATCCTCTTTTTTATAAATGGCCGCACTCTCATAAGCTCTAAGTCGGAACTCATCCAACTCATTGAGCTGATTAAGCCTCAACTTGGCTGCTTCATTCTAGTTCATGTTCATCTTTTTCAAAGCTGATAGAGCCTTATGCTCTAGTTCAACCGGTAAATGACATGCTTTGCCATAAACCAGCTGGTACAGAGATGAACTAATGGGGGTCTTATAAGCCGTTCAATAAGACCACTACGCATCATCGAGCTTTCAAGACCAATCTGTCCGGCTAGCATTCACTCTTTTGGCCAGGATGGTCTTGATTTCCCTGCTCGAAACTTCCACTTGTCCACTTGACTGAGGGTGGTAAGGTGTGGCAACCTTATGCTTGACACCATATTTTTCCAACAAGGTCCTGAAGAAGCGATTACAGAAGTGAGATCCACCACCACTGATAATAGCTCTGGGAGTGCAAAACCTAGCGAAGATATGCTTTCGAAGGAATGCTGTAACACTTTTGCCGTCATTGTTTGGTAATGCAATATCCTCCACCCATTTAGAGACATAATCCACTGCCACCAAGATGTATTTCATTCCATAATATCTAACCAATGGGCCCATGAAATCGATGCCCTGCATATCAAACAACTCAACTTCCAAGATGGGGGTCAATGGCAATTCATATCTACGGGTAATACTGCCTTGCTTTTGGTGAATAGAGGGCCAATAATATCCGCATTGTAAAATTTTATGTGTAGTTCTGATACCACTGTGATGACCCCCAACTAGAGATGAATGACAGGCCTCCAAAATTCTCAACATCTCTATTTCAGGCACACACCTGCGGATGATCCTATCTGCACAAATGCGAAATAAATATAGCTCATCCTAGTAATATCTTCGGGCATCGAATAAGAACTTTTTCTTTTGCTGAGGCGTCAGGTCTTCTGGTATCATATCACTAACCAAGTAATTTGTAAAGTCGGCAAACTAAGGAATCAAATCCTGTGATGCAGCTAGTACCTATTCGTCTGGGAAGGCATCATCAATATCAATCTCATCCCTTGCCTTAGCTTCAGACTCAAGCCTGGATAAATGATTTGCTACCTGATTTTTCGTTCCCTTCCAATCTTTAACCTTAAACTCAAACTCTTGGAGCAAGAGCACCCATCAAATCAATCTAGGTTTAGCATCCTTTTTGGACATCAGGTACCTTAAAGCTACATGGTCTATATGAATGATCACCTTGGTTCCAAGCAAGTATGCTCGGAATTTTTTGAATGCAATGACCACCTTCAATAGCTCCTATTCTATGACTGTATAATTTTTCTGGGTTGTATTGAGTGTTTTACGAGCATAGTAGATCAAATGAAAAATCTTTGCTCTTCTTTGGCCCAAAATAGCACCAAGAGCAACACCGCTAGCATCACACATTACCTCAAATGGAGCTATGATGATAGGAGCAGTGGTGAGTTTCTCTTTTAAGCACTCAAAAGCCCTTAGACATGCCTCATAGAACATGAACTTTACCTTTTTCTCAAGTAATTTGCACATTGGCTGTGCAATTTTTGAAAAGTCCTTGATAAATCATCTGTAGAATCCTGCATTCCCTAAAAAGCTCCTGAACCCTTTTATGGAAATAGGGGGTGACAAACCAGCTATAAACTCAATTTTTTTCCTTGTCCACCTCAATCCCCTTTCCCAAAAGTTTATGACCCAACACTATTTCCTCCTTAACCATACAATGACATTTTTTCCAGTTTAGGACAGAATTAGTTTCTTCACATCTTTTCAATACTTTGCCCAAGTGGTCGAGGAAAGATTCGAATGAGTCACCTACAACAGAAAAGTCATCCATAAATACTTCATTGGTGTCCTCCACCATGTCTAAGAATATATACATCATGTAGTGTTGGAATGTGGATCGTGCATTGCACAATCTGAATGGAATTCTTCTGAAAGAGAACATTCCATACAAACAAGTAAAGGTCGTCTTTTCCTGGGCTTATGGAGTGATGGTAATATAATTTTATCCTGAATATCTGTTAAGAAAATAGTATCAACCTCTACCCGTCAGTCTGTCAAACATCTGATCCAAGAATGGCATTGGAAAGTGGTCCTTTTGGGTCTAGTGGTTGAGTTTCCTATAATCTATGCATACACACCACCCTGTGACTGGTCATGTCGGTATCAACTCATTTTTTTATTGGGCACCACTATGATCCCACCTTTCTTTGGTACCTAATGTACTGGGCGCATCCACTTGCAATCTGAGATGGGATATATCTCTTCAGCGTCCAGCCAGTTGATGATCTCACCACTCTGTGACTGGTCGTGTCGGTATCAGCTTGTTTTTTTTGTTGGGCACCATTGTGATCCCACCTTTCTTCGGTACACACTGTACTGGGTTCACCCACTTGATATCTGAGATGGGATATATCACTTCAGCGTCCAGCCACTTGATGATCTCCTTCTTTACTACACCTTACATTAGGGGTTCAGGAGGTGCTGATGTCCTATACTTGGTTTGCAATTTGGCTCAAGTTGGATTTTGTGAGTACATATGCCTGGAGGAATTTCGATGATATCAGCTATGGTCCAGCCAATTGCCTTTTTATACCTTTTTAATATGTTGACCAAAGCTTCCACCTGATCGTCTAATAAATCTGCTGCGATTATTACAGGTGAAGTACTATCTTTACCGAGGAATGCATACTTGAGATGGGGAGGTAGTGCTTTCAGCTCAAGGACTGGTGGTACCTCCACAGATGGCTTGGCCGGCGGTGTTGAGCAATTCCTTAGATCCAGGTCTAACTTCTTTGGGCTGAAGTTATATGACCCTATTCCATTTAAAGAGTTCACCGTCTTCGTGTATTCCGGTATCCCGTCTCCCTCATAATTCATCATCACAGCTGCTAATGTATTAATAGTCATCATCTCCTCCACAGACATTGGAAGTTTTTCACATTCCATCTGGTTGTTTGAACGAGGGATTGTTCCCGTGATGTATCCTGAGAGAATTACAAAAGAAAAACAAAGAAAACATAAATAGGAAAATAACTACCTAAAGTCAAATACAAGCAATTAATCTAGTCTTTGCCGTATTCCCCGACAACGACGCCACTTTTTTGATAAACGATCAAACCACACCTCCTACTAAAGTATGAAGTGGACGTTGTCAATAAAGTACCCAACAAAGTGGTTAGGGTCGAACCCACAGGGAATATGAAAGATCTAGACTAATGCCGGTAAGTGAACTTGTTGGCTAGTTACTCCAATTGGGGGGTTTAGGAAAAATAATAATTAAAAACAGTGATTGAAATTGTAATGTAAAATCAAGAGTTAAGAATAACTAGGGTTTGTGTTCCCCATGGGTTCATAACTGCTTCGGGTATACATACGTGATCAATACCAATGCTTACTTGTAGAATTGATAACTAGGGTTCATCCAAACGACTGGTTCGTCCCTATTGAATGACTATACTATATCACTGGGTCAGGTGTCATGAGCGGTTTCAAATAACCATTATCAATTTGTTCCAAATTTAACTATCATGCGATCACAACTCAAGTTAATACAATGATCATCAAGATCAAGGCTTTGTTGTAATTCTCTTTTCCTAATCTCTACCTCTCTAGGCTCAAGCAAGTAAAGAATTCGGGCAAGTTCTAACGTTGTAAACCATTAAGAGACGTTTAACCATGAATAGAATATAATACAAGCATTTTGCATTGGTTTCAAATCATTTTTGTGCAACCCTAGCTCATTAATCCACCATGGTTCTCACAAATCTAGTTATGGACGTTTTAGCCTCTCGTAGTTGCAAGGTTGCGATATGCATTCATAATTAAACACATAAATCAATACTTACAATTGTAGATGAGATAAAAACTTCTTTAAATATATCCTAAATACTCAAGAACAATTCATAAAGATCAAGAAGAAATTAAGAAAAGGTTGATCACAAGCCAATCAACTCAATTCTATGTTCTCCTATGTTCTCTCACGTCCTCTAACAACTTCTAACCTTCTCTACTGAAAATAAAACATAAAAAATATTTATACAGACATAAGAATCCTTTTCCTAAGCTAATAGGGTAAATTTCCATAATTGATGCCGCCTGAGCCACGACAGATCCTACGACTTGTAGCAGGATTGTACGGGTCATGCCTGCTATGCGTATGTCCTTGGCTTGCTGAAATTTGGCTAAGTGTTGGGCCTTGGTAGGACTCGTACATGCTTCCTACGAGTTGTACTGTTCTTCCGTGGATTAACTCTGAGAATTCTCAATTTTTCTGAAGTTTGTCACGAGTGTGATGGTATGACTCATACCTTGCCACCAGGACTCGTACTGTCTATCCGTGTCAAGAGTCAGCCTCTTGTGCAATTCTTCTGAATATATCGACAACTCAATGCTACGGCCTGTACAAGCATTGTACGAATCATACCGAGAATCGTAGGATGCACTCTTCATATCTCAGCCATATGAAACTTTTCATGGTCGTCAATATGGCTCATAGAATCAACCTACGACTTGTATTGAGACTTGTGACTTTAGCCCATTTTCTACACTCTAAGACTATCTTTTGCACATTCTTTCTCCAACACCTATTTGTCCTGTAACCAAAGAAAAAGTCCCTTATATCCATATAAACACACCTAAGTCCATGCTATTTTCTTAGTTTTGAGCGTGGAAAGTGCTATAAACTCATAGCACATCACTACCGCAGTGACTTTGCAACTAGCATACTGATCTTTTGCCTATTCGGATGGAATAATAGAGGATGTCTTGATAAAGGTGGGACCTTTTATCCTACTGGTGGACTTTACAATCGTAGACTAAGAAGCAGATGAAGCAGTTCCCCTATTTTGAGGAGAGGAATTTTAGCCACCGCCGATGCTGTCATACAGGTAAAGTCGGATAAGATGTCTGTGAGAGTGGATGGTCAAGAGGTAGTTTTTTAGGTGTTTAGAGCAGCAAGGATGCCTCCTCACTATGAGGACTTCACAGTTAAGCCAACGGTAAAGCCTGGAGGGTGTAATCAGTTAGTTGAGCAGCATAGGCTACATGAGAGTTTATCAGATTGTCGGTTTGGTCAATGTTTCACTCATATGAAGGAGTTAAAGTGACCTTAGTCATGTTACGACGTTAAATAAAGTGCTTCATGGGAGGCAACCCATGAATGTCGTGCCACGACTATAAATAAGGTGCTTGATGAGAGGAAACCTATTTTTCTAACATTTTTTACATTTCTTCTTTGTTTTTTATAGACGAACAGAGATTTGGAGGCAAAAAAAGAGCTAAAAAAATGAGCTGAAAAAGTTGAAGTCTGGGATGATATACTTGGCATGGGGCACCAAGTGTTGAACTCTAAAAGAAAAAATCTGTCAGGTTGGTGCTATGGGTGGTGTGCCGCGCTAGCCTCAATCCCCAAAGAATTTTTTTTCCAAAGAATTTGGGGCTATGGAGGGGCGGCGTGCCAAGGGCTTATGGTCAAAATTTTTAGGTCAAATGGGTCAATGTTGACCCAAAGACCTTAAAATTACCAAAAACCCATGCTTCACACTTTATTTAATGTCCCCGCTCATCCTTTTTCATTGAAAAATTGAAAAACAAAAAGCAAAAATTCTCTCTCCTCTCCCTCACTAACCCGTAACTCCCTCCCCTTTTCCCCATCCATTGTTGTATTCTCCAAGGTTTGGTGAAGTTCCTCTCTTCAACTCAAGTAAGTACCTCTCATCTCTCTTGTTTAGGTAATGTTGAAAGCATGCTCCCACACCCTTCTTCCCCAAGATTAAAGATCTAAATCACCATGGTTGGTGAAAAACTTAAGTTTCATATTGTGGGTTTCATGAGCTTTACTTCATAAATTCTTTCATGATAATGTGTTATCTTTGTTGGGTAACTTAATTCTTAGTTGAAAATAGTGATTTGGAGTTGTGGGGATGAATGGGGATGGTGAATTGAATTCTTGAATTTGGTGGGTACGTGCATTAATTATAGAGAGAAAGTACATGTTTAGTAAATTCTTGAATGTGAATAATTCTTGAGTTATTGAAATTCATGATTAATTCCTTATAGATGGTAGTAAACTATCTGTTGGGTTGTTGAATGAATTGAATGTAGCTACTTACATATATGAAATACTTGAATTATGAATGAATAAGGGAAAGTGAAAGGGATGGCCAAAGTGAGGAATTCTTGAAGAGTTAATAGTGAGGAGAGAGTTGAAAAATTCATGAACTCGGTTGTAGTTAGAGTTGGTCAATAAATTAGTATTGTTGAGATTGGATGATGATGGGGGAAGTCTTGAGTATCCTGTTTGACAAGTCTCATAAGTATGCTAGCAAATTAAGTGTGGGGTCAATTTTGCACTTTTGACATTTAAGTCATTAGCTTTATTGTTCACGAACTAAGCTTGTAATGTTCTTGAATATTGATAGGCAGGTTTCATGGCATCGAAGGGAAAGAAAGTGGTGATTGCTAACCCAAGCCTCAAGAGGCTTCGAAAAACACAAAGGGAGCTAGTTCATCAGCAGCCAAGGCTGGCCTTGCTAGATAATTTGGAGCAAATGTTGTAGAGCCAGATGGACTTACATGGTTCGAGACACAAAATGAGGCCAAGTATGCTCCTAAGAACTTGATAGATGAGGGCTGCTGTAATACCCTAAAAGTGTCTAAGATTAGACCCAAGATTTAAAATTTGAAAGTTGGCTGAAATTGGGAAAGATCCCATAGGACGGACGACCCAACGGATTGTTGGTCCAACCAATGGTCCGTGGGAAGCAGTCGTGGGAAGGTAAAGGTCTGGTGATAGTGGAAACAATGAGTGAAGCAACGACTCATTGTTAGGTACAACGAGTCATCGTTTTGAGTCGTGGTGGGTACTTGACTTCAACACTAGGGGATGTAACAGGTCATTCCACGACCCGTTGTAAGAGGTAACGGGTCGTGGTCACGAATCGTTGTATGGGATGTCAATAATTTTCCAGTGGACCTAAAGAAAGGTAACCATTAATCATTGGAAGGTGCAACAAGTCATGGTGAGGCTCGTTTTAAGGAGAAGTACAGGACCTGCAGGTGGAAGTAACGATCGAATCAACGACCCATTGAATGTAAGGACGACTCATCTTGTTGAGTCGTGGGATCAAAAAGGAGATCAAGCATTTCGATAGTGCAGACAACAGATGTGGTATCCTCCAAAGACTTGTTGGTACGCATGTTAGTTAACCTAGTGATGATTTTTTAGGATTTTTCGTTAAGTGAACTTTCATCATTCCTACGCTCTAAGGTCCTAAACTACGTCATTTTAAGTTATTTTCTGAGTGTATTAAGACAGGTTAAGTCCTCCTAACCTATTCATTCTCATGCATGCAAAAGTTAGGAAACTTTAGAGGTGATCAAGCTAGTCTTCAAGGTTCTCTTCATCAAATTCCTTTGGGCTTCCAAGGAGTGGTGAGAATTGATCTTACCCAAGTATGTAGGGTTATGAATGACTGATCTCATTCACACCCATGCCCAATATCTCCTAATTCATAAAATTTGATAAAAAATCTTATGGGGTTTTAACTTAAATCTTGTGAAATTTTAATGATCTATCAATGGGTTATTATCTTTCGTGATTTACATCCTATTTTATGAATTACAATTAGATTCTACAATTATTTTTGTTATAAATTTATCAATTTTGATTTCAACTAAATTAAGTCTAATTATGCATGTTCTATGATGAATCGAGTTATGGTCTTTACTTTAATTATTGATATTCATAAACCCATTATAATTTATAATTCAAAATATGGATTTATTCAAATACCCATTACGAATTGATGGTTTGCAAAGAATATATATGATTTATAAGTATGCATCAATCCCATGATTTACTAATTATGTTTTTGGCCGACTCACGGGCCTTACCCTCATGGCTAGTTCATGTATTTACAAGCATGTTTATGATTATCATGATTTAACTAGCCCATGAATCTCATGCATAGTATAATATGAGCATTATATATGTTTTGAGAGTAGTACTTAACACGAGTAGGTTCGGGACCCAGGTTCTGCCCCGGATTTCATAACTACGTGCCACCGTAGGACATGATGGGACCTCCCTTATGACTGTCCCCTTTTCCCAAATGGGCCCTTTTCATGAGTGATATCACACCTTTCATGGTTCTACCCTTGGAAAGGTACGAACACCCTCCCGACTAGGGTTACAGGTTGCGCTCCATATGTACTCATATGGGGTATGTCGATAATGAGAATCTTCCACTATTCCTCATGATTTATGCATGTTTATGATTATGTATATTGGCTCAAGTCATGTTCGATAAAGATTTTATCTTATGATAATCATTACCACTAAATTACGAGTGTTTTGAGAACCTTGAGCCTTATGTTATCGTATGCTATTTATGTCATGAGCATGTTTTCCTACTCTTATGATCATTTATGAGCTTTTATATATTTTAAATATTCTTTTTACTTACCTTACATACTCGGTACATTCCACGTACTGACCTCTTACTATATGTTGTATCATTTCATGATATAGGACCCGACTCTCAGGCTCATCCCCCTCAGTAGTCCATTTTAGAGTTAGCTATCAGCCCTTTTGGTGAGTCCTCTTGTTCCGTGGGCCATATGTTCAGACATTGATGTTCCTTTTCATTTCAGTTTTGCTGGGTTAGTTAGGGATGTTGTCCCATCAACCCATCTGATATGATAGAGGCTTTCAAACAAATTGTAATAGTCAGTTGTTATGTATTTTTAGTACGTTCTGCTTCTCATGCTATGTTATGTTATGTTTATGTTTTCTCTATATCGTACATTCAGTATTCCTTTTTAAGTGATATGAAGTTAGATGAATGTTTATTTCATGGGTCGACTTGGAGTCTCTCAGGGCTCCTTGTCCCGTGTTACGATCCGAGTCTACTTTCGGGTCGTGACAAACTTGGTATCAGAGAAATAGGTTTGAAGTGTCCTAGGGTGTCTGAAAGCCGCGTTAAGTAGAGTCTTTTTCATGGGTGTGAAGCGTGCCATACTTATGACAAGGAGTCTATGATACGTTTAGGAAATGTTCCTTTCTTTCATGATCTATGTCGTGCGATGAAAAGTCCTTCTATCCTTCTAATTCATGCTATTCGCGATTGTAGAATCATGGCTCCTCGAAGAATGAATGGTAGAAGAAATGGGAATGGTGAAGGCCACGAGGATGGAAACGGCAATGGGCACCAGCAAGCCCCACCAGTTCAGGAGTACCAGGTACCAGAGCCAGTTGCCCATGCTGAGTTTTGGGCAGCTATCTAGATGCTTGTGCAGACCTTGACCGCTCAGATCAATCAGCAGGCTGTTGCGCATATTCCACAGAATGGTAATGCAGTGGCCGCTCGAGTCAGAGATTTCTTGAGGATGAACCCACCGGATTTCCTTGGGTATAAGGTAGATGAGGACCCACATGAATTCATCGACGAGATTCTAAAGATCACCTAGGTTATGGGGGTGACAAATGGTGAGTGCATTGATTTGGCCTCCTATTAGCTGAAAGGGGTGGCACACATATGGTTCAAACAATGGAGAGATGGTAGGGCAGTGGGGGAAGGCCCTATAGGTTGGAAGAATTTCACGCAACATTTCTGGATAGGTTCTTCCCTCGTGAGATGAGGGAACTAAAGGCAGCCGAGTTTGTGAATCTGAAGTAGGGTGATATATCAGTTCAGGAGTACGCTCTAAAGTTCACCCTCTTATCCAAGTATGAACCAGAGTTAGTGGAAGACCAGAGGGCTCGACTGAGCCAATTTGTGCATGGAGTGGCAGACTACCTGGATAAGGATTGTAAGATCTCCATGCTGCATCGGGATATAGATTTTCCCCGCATAGTGTTGCATGCCCAATAGATGGAGTTAGCGTATCGGAGGCAGAGAGAGGCCAAGAAGGCTAGGACACACAATTATGGGATTTTTCAGGCTAGATCAGGGGTGGACAATGCAAGCAATCTCAACACAGGTCTTTCGCTCCAGTACCATCATCAACTAGTACACAATCTAGATCACGAGGGGTTCAGAGGAGTAAGGCTTCAGATTCGAGAGGCCAGGGTAGGATGCAGATAGAGTGCACTTTTCCAGCTTGTGCGAAATGCGACAAGAATCACCCAAGAAGGTGCCTAGTTAGCTTAGATGCTTGTTTCGGGTGTGGCAAACCCAGACACAGACTCAGGGATTGCCCTTCGGTTAGATCAGGGGGTGGCGGAGCCCGTATGCCAGTCGCTAGTTTAGCCGCTCCAGCAGCACGTCCCCCTCAGTAGGGTGCCTCGACTAGTTCAGCCAGCGGTCAGTGCCATAACAGATTCTATGCCCCTGCGACCCGCCAGGAGCAGGAGACTTCACCGGATGTGGTTACTGGTATGTTATGAGTATTTCATCTTGATTCTTATGCTTTGTTAGATCTAGGGGCTACCTTGTCTTTTATGACACCTTATATTTCTAGTAGATTTGGAGTTAGTCTCGAGACTCTGTCAGAACCATTTTCAGTTTCTACTCCTTTTGGTGAGTCGGTTGTAGCTAGACGGGTATATAGAAGATTCCCGATCACTATACTGCATAAAGTCACCTCTGTAGACCTTGTAGAGTTAGCCATGACTGACTTTGATATTATTCTTGGAATGGATTGGTTGTATGCATGTTATGCTTATGTTGATTGTAGAACCCGTGCGGTGGAGTTCCGCTTTCCAGGTGAGTCAGTCTTAGAGTTGAAGGGTAGTTCAGCTGTGCCTATAGGTCATTTCATTTACTACCTTAAGGCCAAGAAGATGATCTCCAAGGGTTGTATGTAGCGTCTAGTTAGGGTCAAGGATATTGAGTCCGAGACCTTGACTATCCAGTCAATTCTGGTAGTGCATGAGTACCCAGAAGTATTTTCGGATGATTTGCCAGGTGTTCCTCCCGAGAGGGAAATTGATTTTGGTATTGACCTTCTTCTCGACACGCAACCTATATCTATCCCTCCTTACAGAATGGCTCCATCCGAACTAAAGGAGTTGATGGATTAGTTGAAGGATCTATTAGATAAGGTTTTAATCAGACCAAGCAAATCTCCATG
Source organism: Datura stramonium (assembly GCA_018107945.1). Taxonomy (NCBI): domain Eukaryota; kingdom Viridiplantae; phylum Streptophyta; class Magnoliopsida; order Solanales; family Solanaceae; genus Datura; species Datura stramonium. The sequence continues at coordinate 11,823 of JACEIK010016548.1, forward strand.
GGGTGCACAAGTCTTATTTTTCCAAAGGAAAGATGGTTCCCTTAGGATGTGCATTGACTATCAGTAATTGAACAAAGTCACCGTCAAGAAAAGGTATCCTCTACCCAGAATTGATGATTTATTTGACCAACTTCAGGATGCCAAGTGTTTCTCAAATATAGATCTCAAATCCGGGTATTATCAGCTTAGAGTTTGGGAGTGCAACTTGAAAACAGCCTTCAGGACGCAGTATGGTCATTATGAGTTCGTAGTTATGTCTTTTGGACTAACGAATGATCCTACAACTTTTATGGACCTGATGAACAGGGTGTTAAACCATATTTGGATATGTTTGTGATTGTGTTTATCGATGACATCCTGATATACTCTCGGAGCGAGGAGGAGCATGCCGCTCATTTGCGAATAGTGCTTCAGACTCTCAGGGATCGTTAGTTATACGCCAAATTCAGCAAGTGTGAGTTTTGGTTGAACTCCATAGCATTTCTGGGCCATGTGGTGACAAGTGAGGGTATAAAGGTGGATTCTCAAAAAATAGAAGCAGTAAAGAATTGGCCTAGACCAGTGAATCCTTCGGATATTAAGAGTTTCTTGGGTTTAGCTGGCTACTATCGGAGGTTTGTTGAAGGTTTCTCGTCTATTGCGGCACCTTGACCAAGTTGACCCAGAAGAAGGTGAAATTTCAATAGTCAGAGGCTTGTGAGAAGAGCTTCCAAGAATTGAAGACTCGACTTACTTCAACATCGATGTTAACTTTACCGGAGGGTACCGATGGATTCGTAGTGTATTGTGATGCTTCAAGGATCGTACTTGGATGCATATTGATGCAGCACGGGAAAGTCATAACCTATGCCTCTATACAGTTAAAATTTAATGAAAAGAATTACCGACCCATGATCTTGAATTGGCCACGGTGGTGTTTGCATTGAAGATATGGTGACATTATTTGTATGGTGTCCATGTGGATGTGTTTACGGACTACAAAAGCTTACAACATGTGTTCACGCAGAAAGTTCTCAATCTGCGGCAAATGAGGCGGTTGGAGCTACTCAAGGACTACGATATGAGTGTCCTTTACCATCCAAGTAAGGCTAATGTGGTAGCGGACACACTTACAAGACTCACTATGGAGAGTGTGTCTCGTGTAGATGAGGGGAAGAATGAACTGGTGAAAGATGTACATTGACTTGTGAGGTTGGGAGTTAGGTTGCTCAACTCGACCGATGGCGGTGTTGTTTTGCAGAACGGATCAGAATCGTCCTTAGTGACTGATGTGAAGGATAGACAAGATAAGGACCCGATTTTGGTAAAACTAAAAGAAGCCATTCAGAACTAGAAGGTAGAGGTCTTCTCTAAAGGGGTAGAGTGGTGTGCTTTGGTACCAAGGTCGCTATGTGTTCCAGATGTTGTTGATTTGAGGAGCTAGATGTTGCATGAGGCTCATGGATCCAGGTATTCTATCCATCTGGGTGCCACCAAGATGTATCGTGATTTATGGGAAATCTATTGGTGGAATGCATGAAGAAGGATATTGCAGAATTCGTAGCCAAGTGCCCGAACTGTCAGCAAGTAAAGGTTAAGCATCAAAGGCCGGGAGGCATACTTTAGGATATCAACATTCCTACTTGGAAGTGGGAAGAAATTAACATGGATTTCATAACAGGATTACCTCGTACTCGCCAACAATATGATTCCATTTGGGTGGTGGTAGACAAGATGACTTAGGCTGCTAATTTTCTACCGGTCAAAATCATGGACTCGGCGGAGGATTATGCCAAACTATATATCCGGGAGTTAGTTCGATTGCATGAAGTTCCCTTATCCATCATTTCAGATAGAGGCACTCAATTTGCCTCTCAGTTTTGGAGGTCATTTCAAAAAGGGCTTGGTACTTAAGTTGAACTCAGCACAACATTCACTCGCAAACAGATGGTCAATCGGAGCAGACAATCCAAACTCGCGAAGACATGTTGACAGCATGGGTGATGGACTTCAAAGGCAGCTAGGATGATCACTTGCCCCTGATCGAGTTTGCTTACAATAACAACTATCACTCCAGCATTCAGATTGCACCGTTCGAGGCTCTCTATGGGTGGAGATGTAGATCGCCCATCGGATGGTTTGAGGTTGGTGAGGCAGCTATGATAGGGCCAGATTTGGTTTATGAGGCTATGGAGAAGGTTCAATTGATAAGGGACAGGCTGAAAACCGCTCAGAGTCGCCAAAAGTCCTATGCAGATACGAGAAGGAGAGAATTAGAGTTCGAGGTGGATGATTGGGTGTTTCTAAAGGTATCTCCCATGAAGGGAGTGATGCAATTTGTAAAGAAAGGAAAAATAATCCCTAGATATGTTGGCCCCTACCAGATTGTGAGAAGAGTTGGCAAGGTGGCATATGAATTGGAGTTTCCCTCAGAGTTATCTTCTGTGCATCTTGTGTTTCATGTATTGCTCTTGAAGAAGTGTTTGGGTGATCCAGCCCTAGTTGTCCCGGTGGAAAGTGTAGGTGTAAAAGACAGCCTTAGTTATGAGGAGGTTCCAGTGGAAATATTGGATCGTCAGGTTCGAAGGCTAAGGAACAAGGAAGTATCTTTAGTCAAAGTGTTATGGAGGAATCAACATGTTGAAGGAGCTACGTGGGAAGCCGAAGCAGATATAATGGCTAGATACCCACATTTATTTTCTACCGGCTAAGTTCCAACTTGAGGTATCAGTTTTGCCTTAAAACTCTATTTAGTTTTCATGTTCAGTTCATGTGTTCAAGTTTCTTTTATGTATATGGATGTGTGCGTGAATCATAAAATCAGTTCAGCTATATGGTTTGAATTGGAGATAGTCATTCCGTCAGTATTTGATTTAAATGATCAGTATTTGAGTGTAATGATTGCATGTCTTTATTTTCTTCTTGTTTCCCACATTCGAGGACGAATGTTCCCAAGGGAGAGATATTGTAACACCCTGAAAGTGTGTAAGATTAGACCCGATATTTAAAATTTGAAAGTTGGCTGAAACTGGGAAAGATCCCACAGGAATGACGATCCAACGGATTATTGGTCCAACCAACGGTCCGTGGGAAGCAGTCGTGGGAAGGTAAAGGTCTGGTGACAGTGGAAACAACGAGTGAAGTAACGACTCATTTTTAGGTACAACGAGTTGTTGTTTTGAGTCATGGTGGGTACTGGACTTCAGCACTAGGGATGTAATGGTCATTCCATGACCCTTCGTGAGAGGTAACAGGTCGTGGTCATGAATCATTGTATGGGATGTCAATAATTTTCCAGTGGACCTAATGGAAGGTAACCACGACTTGCTGGAAGGTCCAATGAGTCGTGGTGAGGCTCGTTGTAAGGAGAAGTACATGACCTGCAGGAGGAAGTGACGATCTAATCAATGACCCGTTGAATGCAAGGACGACTTGTCCTATTGAGTCGTGGGATCAAAATTGAGATTAGGGATTTTGGCACTGATCAGGGGCATATTTATATGCCAAATTGATACTCAAATGCATCGCTTTTGCCTTGTTTATCCAACAATGTGTGTATATTCTCATGTAAATTGTATGG
>JACEIK010016549.1:0-15378 GCA_018107945.1 Datura stramonium
CTCGTATATTATGATTGCAATAAAAATAGTCTATGCATGAAGTGTATGTGAGAGTGATTTGATTGTATGAGTAATGATCTTCAGGCATTGTTGTTGATGTGTATATATATATAATTTATCCTTCTTGCCAAATTGAAATTTTGAATGATTAGTCATAAAACCCTATTTATAAAATACGAGAACAGATAATTTAAGGCTGGACTATGATTATTTTGAGATGCGATTTAAGACCCCAAATTAGAAGAGTTAGACTTTCAATAATGACCAGTATGTATGTTAACGACAATGTGTCAATTTGGTCCATAGATATCAGTGTGGTGATGATTGATGATAAAATTCTATTATTTGAAACAAATTTGATATGATGCTGCCCCAATGTGGTGGCCAATCTAGAGATGAGTTATGAGATTTTGAAAAAACGAGCTGTGGGAAAACTAAAAGGAGACTAGTTGAAGTACTTCTGAATAGTACCACTGTAGCAAGACCATTATGGTGGCAGTAATGTCGCTGTAGTGGAGCCCAATCTCGCGAGCGGCCCAGGTTGCATTTCCTTGTGATGTTATTTATGAGTTGGTAATTTACCAACTCATTAGGCTTTTAAACTTGAGCTTTTTCTTAGGTTTCAAATCATTTAGGAAGATTTTATTCTCTTACTTTTTTTTTGCAGGCATTCAATTTAAAGAGAGAAAACAAAGAAATTGAACAAAAGCATGGAGCTAAAGAAGAGGACCTACGTTCCACCCGATGGGACCGGAAAAACACCGGCCAAACGCAGGAGCACACTGTGTTAAAGTGAAAGGTGCGCTAGCATAATGTGGGTCAGCACTTGCGAACTGCCGGTGCTAATGCCGGACTGCTACAGAATTCACTGGCCCTAGTTGTGATAGAGCGGCACCCCGCAGATGGGTACTGGCGGAACGCCGGTGACTTGCAAGTGAGGCCATCATCAGAAGGGTAAAATCATCCAGCACAGGAAAAGAGGAGCAGTTTTAACCTACTTTTGTACATTCTTTGAAAAGTACTGAACATTTCTTCTCATTAGAATATTGAATTGTATTGTATTGAATAGTATTTATTTTCTAGAGAGAAAGAATAGAGTTAGCTTTTCTTCATCTTCTTCTTCTTCCTCAAGGTTAAAAATCTCCATTGAATACAAATTTGAGCTTGAAATTTATTATTAGTGATGAATTCTATGAATTTATTTATCAATATGATTTTGTGTTGTTCATCTATGAGTGGCTAAATATTTTGCTAGGGGTCTATGCATGATTTGGGCTAAATTGGAATTGGTATTGCTAGATTGATCTTATAATTACTTATTTAGTAAAAATATATTGTTTTCTCCAAATTATAATTGAATTATCATAGTTGAAAATGTCGGTTATGTTTACTTATTATATTTTTTCTTGAAAAAGGGGAATAGAATATGAGTGAGAAAATAATTGTGGGTATTTGGTTCTTGATTATGTGGGGTTGGGCTAGATATAGACAAAACCCATTTTTATACAACCATTAAAGAAGTCGAGGGTAGAGATAGTTCAATTCTTACCTAAGCCACAGTGGATGAATTATTTGGGACTTGGGGTTTGGGATAACCTGTGGAAAAAGGCACCCAAGTGGTTGAAAAATGTCGGGTGCTATCTTATCCATGGTTATATATGCTTGTGAGTAATAATTTGATTTTTTAGTTAATTCCAATCCAATTGATGCACCATCAATATGCACCCCTGGCCCTTGTTCGTCTTTGTTCATTCAATTTGGTTGCCTTATCATTTATTGATAATTTATTTAAATTCAAATTGTGATCCTACTTTCCCTCATCATTTATTTTTCTATTTTATAATGCAATGTGTCATGCCCCACCTTGGGAGGCGCAAATGGTACCTAATGCCACACTGGACTCTGAGCTGACCTAGCTTGACACATACACTTTTGGTGCATGCTAGTAGCACATAACAAGAAAACAAACGACTGTATCTCAACTATAAACATAGCTTCAGGCCTTCAAGGCTGCAATATAAACCTGCGGAAAAACAGCTAACCCAACAGGTGCAATAACAATATCATCCTATGTGGGCCAACAAGACCACCATGCTGTCTAATAGGTATCATAACTAGGCCCCACATGGCCAACACTCGAATCACAATACATATAGCCCCCACATGGCCAACAACGCACCACTAGCTATAAACTTTAGTTTGCAAGCCTCTAAGAGTGAAATATTCGTCGGGACTAGGCCTTGGCCTACCCAAAAACATTATAACAAAAGACAAGCAAACCCCTACTATATGGAAACTCTGAAGGAAAGGAGATGACTAATCTACTGACTTTGAATAGCTGCTAAGAAGGTCCCAAAACCTGTCTATCTAAACCTGCAGGCAAGTATACAGTGCCCCATACATGGGCGTCAGTACAATATGTACCGCATATGTAAGGCAGTAATAATAACAGAATAGAAGCTGATAAAGAACTGAAAGTAATCAGCCAAAAGGGGCAGAAATTAACCTGTATGTTTTCACAACCATAGGCCACATCTAGCAGATATATATATAAACAAGAGCTTAAGTTGTAGGACTGTACATTCATAAAATGTATCTAGTAAGCAAATATACAAACAAGAACCTAACCTAGACCCCATAATCCTAGAAGGTACAAACAACAGAAAAATAACCTACCTTGGCCCCCATAAGCCTGGAAAGTGCAAGCAATCTATATAATCTTCCTATTTATACTACCGAAGACTCATAGACAACCTATAACTAAGGTAAACTGACCTCTAAAACTATGACTGAGCCTTCTGGGCTCCTATAACTATATCTGAGCCCTCTGAGCTGCTGTAGCGGCACCCTGAGCACACACGGCTCTACTGAGGGTCAATGATGCCAACTCAGGCATAGGGGAAGCTGGTAAAGGAACCATACTTCAAATGGCTCTAAAGGCCTCAATATAGTCGCTCGCGACTTCGTATTTCTCTATGAGCATAATATAGCCCCTTAGGCACTCTATGATTATGGCTCGCTTCTCGAGCAACCTGTATAGAATTTGCTAGGCCTAACTTATATACTACATGTAACTCAATAGGTATACCTAGTCCCTTAGTCCTATCACAACCGCTACTCATCCCTAAAACAATTTATATAGCTACCAACAGGCACATCCCATATGCCTACACCTGCCAGATGGTCATGGCAATGATTACAACCTCAGTCGGCTTGACTGAAAATGATGAGGTCTGGGGTGACCGAAGTGATATTATGAAGGTCATACTAGGACAATGGTAGTACATAAGAGAACAGCAAGGTCGTAGGAGACCATCTATATGGTTTCTTTGCTTAGAACGATTACAGGGCTGTTATAACCGGATATGATCCTGAGGAGTCAACCACAATATCCTACAAGCAGCTTACTATAATTCTTAGCCCAAAGGTAGTGCTATGATACTATGGTTCTAGTCCCATAGATATCAACTTGGTCCATCCAGATAGTTTATAGCTCATGTGAGAAATTCGTAGCCCCATAGATAGGTATATCTTGACTTTAACCCTTGTAGGCAGCCGGTATATAGGCATCTACATAAGTAGCCAAAGGCATTGGCCCCACTTCCAACTGCTAATATGATCCCTACATAGGGTATCATATAGTCTATCAGACTTCTAATGACTAGGGTGGTTTTCTGAGGATCTATATGACAAGGGGTAAGTCGACTAAACTATACGGTCACTAATAGTAGACCAATCACATTGAAAGCTATCGCTCAGTTCATTAGGAAACCCTGGATCCATTGGCTCTAAGGTAAGGCCACCCTATCAAGATTCTGGCCCTAGAGGCGTCAAAGTACGCCAATGGCCTGTAGGCGAGCTTTACTGTCTATATAGGCATCAAAAAGAAAGTTATATTGCCCAGTTGCACCCTATGCTACCCAACCTTACCAAGATATGCCCAACATCTAACTACAAGCTTCTAAGGCCTTGTTACGACAACAAGACATCAGAATCCCTCTAAACAATAAATAAGTAAACATGGAAATCTCTATAACGCTCCTTGCATTAATCACACTGAATGTACTCTTTCCCAATGAGGGATACTATGATACAACCTCAGTTCATCTCGTAGCAACTAACCGCAATATATATAATCATGAACTACTATAGAGGTATAATTCGTATAACCTATATGACGACAATACTTGCCGAAAGAGGTTAGCCTTAACATTCCTCAATTGCTGAATTCTGCTCAATCAACCTTGCTTCAGTTTAAAACTCATAGTTCCTCTATATCCCAGCTTACACGTCAAGGAAATAGGGCTTCCTAATTCAAGAGTTAGGCTCGTAGACATAGCCCACAAATCATAACAATAATAAGTCAAAACAAGTTCAATTCGACAGGAACTTATGTAATCTAGAGAATCTAGAATGTAGAAACACTTACTTATCACTTGTAGACGGTTATGACTTATTTAAAAGCGATTCCTACGACTTCTATCCCACGAGACTCCATCAAAACATGCCATTTTTGAAGATTCAACTCCATAGATACATTCTTCGTAGGCTTAAGAATAATTATCCAAGAAGAATTAACTTTTGAAGGTGATTTAGCGACATAATTCATCTTTAATTATACGAAACCTATGTGAACTTATCGCCAATGACCGAAGCTCTCACTAGAATTATTTTTAAATGAATTAACTTCTCACTTAACATATATATATAAGGGGGGCGGTGGCCAAGGTGTGTGCAGCGCGCCTCCCATTGCGCTGAAATATGGGCGCGATGTGCCGGCCATTGCAACGAGGGAGAGGAGCAATGTGGAGCTCCATGAACTATGGGAGGGGCGCGAAATAGCGCCTAGGGCGCCCTGCCTCTGGACCTGACCTTCCGCTCGCTCGATGATGCACTAACCCTCTCCTCCCCTAAGCTTTCTCCCTCACGTACCGTGCCATAAACACTCTCATAAGCGCATGCACATGTCAGTTAATCAATGACAACTTATGAGGTGTAACACAATGATGCAATTTAGTTCATTTCGATAGAAAACTTTTGTGCCATAAAATCTCTATTCCCTTTGGTTTGAACCTGACTCACGAGTTGGGTAATTATATTGCAATGACCATTTACACTTTCTCCTTGTGAGGAGTGGATTTGGACGTCATCTATTTTGGCGTCATTGCCAGGGAATAGGATTAGATAGCCCCTAGTTGATTGTTGATTTGAATTAATTAAGCATCCTGTGTTTTGTTTTTACAATTTTTGTCATTTTTAGTGTCTCTTTAGGCTGACTGTTATGAGCCAACACTCTAAAAATGGTTCTATGGATGGCTACATAGACCATGATGCTAGAAGTAGCAGGTGCCATTCGCCTATCAGCCACGGTGAGGAATGCGGTGTTTCATATGACCAACACGATGTTACACCTACTACAAATGAAAGGACTCTTTGGAGTTCAACCGAGTGAGGATGCTAATCAACATCTTCAAAATTTCCTTGAGATGTTCCAACCTTTCAACTTGACCAATATAAGTCAAGAGTTGATTACACTGAGGCTCTTCCCATTTTCCTTGACTGGAGAAGTTACCATGTGCCTAGAAGAGCTCCCTCTGGGGTGCACCACTTCATGGAAATAATTGACTAAAGCCTTCTTAGATGGGTTCTTCCCTCCATCGAGGATGCTGTAGTTGAGATATGATATTACCAACTTTAGGTAAATCCCCAGTGAATCCTTACATGAAGTATGGTTTCGATTCAAGAAGAAAGTGGCTTTGTGTCCAAACCATGGGTTACCAGATGGAGTGCTACTTCAGAGTTTTTATCAATCCTTAGATTCCACTAACTATTCGGTGGATAATAACTTAGCTGGGGGATCTCTCATGGACAAACCTTATGGATTGGCAAGGCTTTTTTGTATAGGATGACCAAAACAAATCAAGCATGGCATACTAGGAAATAGAAGTGCCCTTGAGTAGTTCTAGTTCAAGCCTTATGACTGAAGAAATGAGGAAAATAAATGAAGAGAGAGATGAGACCCTAGAAAATATGATGACCCACCTCGAATTAATGTCAAAGCATGTTATGGGAACCGAGTCTAAGAATGTCAATGATGTGGGTACTCAAGGTCCTATGCAATATGAGGGTGAAGCTTCACCGCCTAGATGTGAGGAAGAATTCCAATTCATGGCAGGTCTAATAGGGGTTCTCGCCCAGGATATCAAGGTGCCAACCAAGGCCCTTTGAATCCATGGGAAGAGAATTAAGGTTGGAGAAGCAGCGACAAGAAAGGTTGAGTTGATAAAAATGAAGATGGGGTACTTGTGAACAAAATTGTGATGGGGAATGTTATCACTAAAGCACAAACCCATATGTTCCCCCTCCCAAGGCTAAAAACCTACTTGCAACCTGGTGTGAACGATGTTGGAAGCTCCAAGATTGAAGAGATGTTGACTAGAGTGCTAAAAGGAGAGGTGTTTAACATTGCCCAAATAGTGAGTTCACATTCAATTTCTATCAAACACTTGAAAGCTCAAATGATCACTTGTCCACACAAATGAACCCCGGATTGAAAGGAACTCTCCCTAGTGACACAATGCCTAATCCTAAGAAGGACAATTATTGTATTTCTATTATCATGAGGAGTGGTAAGGTGTTGGCTGATGGGGGTGTTAAGCCCAAGAATGTTGTTGACCCCAAAATAAGAAGTGATATGAATGATGAGGTACCAAAAGCACAAGATGGTGTTGATGAAACAGAAGAACTTTATAAAAGGGAATTGATGTTGACCCCGAGAAGGCCGTTGAGGAGGAAACAAACAAAGAGGCTTTAACCAAAATGGTACAAGAGCCTAGAATTCCACCTCCTTACCCTTAAAGGTTAGCAAAGAAGGAGGACAATCAGTTTCAAATGTTAATTGAGATGTTCAGCAAATTGTCTATAAATATACCTTTGGTGGATGCATTACTCCAAATGCCAGAATATGAAAAATTCATGAAAGAATTGATGAAGAAAAAGAAGGTTGTTGGTTCTGGTGTAGGGGAAGTAACACACTATTGTAAAGTAATGATGCGGAGCAATCTTTCTCCCAAAAGAGAGGATCCTGAAGCTTTCACTATCTCCTGCGCCATTGGGCTGTGTGTTTTCAGAAAGGCCTTGTGTGTACTTGGCGCTAGAATAAACTTGATGCCTCTTGTCATTTTCAAGAAGTTAGATATGGGAAATCCCAAGCCTAGTACTATGAGGTTATTGATGATGGACAGGCCTATCAAGAAACCCATGAGAGTGCTAGAAGATGTTTTAGTTCGAGTGGACAAATTTATCCTCCCAGTCGAAATTGTGGTATGGACTGTGAAATGGATGTTGAGGTGCCCATCATCTTGGGGTGCCCATTACTAGCCACGGGTAGAGCATTGGTGGATGTGTAGTTAGAGGAGCTGAAGTTTAAAGTAGGTGGTGATGAAGTCACCTTTAATGTATGTCAGCCTATTAAGCCCTTGGAGGAGTGCAAGGTGATAGCATCCTTCAACGATGAGGTAGAGCAAGACAATGTTTGGGATGTATAGGTTGATTCAGAGGACGAACCTCTAGAGTATTAACAATGGAGGAGGTATTCATCATTTCATGATGTTAAATAAGGCTTTTCTTTGGAGGCAACCCAAGTGTTCTATTTTGATGCTTTGATATTTTTGTTGATTTTGTTTTGTAGAATGGATTGGATGAAGAACAAGGTGAAATAAAAATAGGGCAATTGCGGCGTGAGACCTGTGAAATGCGGTGCTCAAGAATAAATCATTGCACTAATACAAGTGAGAAGTAGAAAGCTGGGAGTAAAAAATAGGAACTGATACTTTACCGGTAAAACGCCGGTGACAATCCGCGAACCGTCAGTTCGGCATCAGTTTCAACCAGTGATCTTAAGAGTTGAAGAGTGAATTGCAACTTTCTAGCGAAATGCAGGTGGCAACCCATGAACCACTGGTTATTCGCAGCCCGTAAAGCAGTGAACTGAGAAAACGTGGAGGTCACCTGCGTTTGAAGTGGTGAAACACCGGTATTCACTGGCGGCCGCAGGTTCAACGCAGGTGGAGGTAAGTATTCTATTTAAAATCTTGACCGACCGATTGACCGACCAGGCTCATGGCTCTTTAAAATAAACAAAACTATCAAACCCTTTTTAAATCCCCACAAACCTTTCATTCTCACCTTTCCAATTTCCCAATATCCCATATCCCCATTATTCCACCTTCCCAACTTCCCACCATTAAATTCACCTTCTTACTCACCATTCACTCTCCTTCTCTTCAACCTATAAAATACCTCCCTCTCATTCTCTTCGCTTCACATTGCCTTACAAAACTCTCACTAAGCAAAATCAGATCCATTGTTAGAGAGACCATTGTTGGTCAAGACACCAAGCTCTAATGTTGTTTTTGTTCTCTCATTACTCAATCGGTATGTGTCATTTCACCCAATTATCTTTCTTGTTGTTTGAGAATGTGAGTTAAAACTTGAGCATGCTAGATTAGAAATTTTCCATACCCATGTTCCCCATTTCCCTTATTATGCTTTTTAATTATTGAATTATTATCATAGTGTAGGTATGTTTGAGGTAGTGAAAATTGCATAATATTGGTGTGGGAAATCATTTTAGTTGAAATGCGCTATGAAATTATGTATTTGATAAAATGGTTGGGGGTGAAGTCTGAGTAAACCCGTGTGCTTAAAATGCATGATTTGCCCGATGATACATAGAGTTATGTCTTTCTTAAGTGAAAATCGTCATTTTTATTTTGTTGTATTATTTGAGTGAGTAAATCATAACATGAGGGTGTGTGAGTAAGTTGTGTGTTTGAGAAATTATTGTTCAACTAAATTGAGGGCAGCAATACTGAGTGGAATTTCACCTGCAAGTTGCCGGACAGGCCTTGTGAAATGCAGGGTGAAACGTAGGTGTGGGTTTGAGGCTTCAGGCCACTGCCCAGCACCCGCATTTAACCTATGCTTCGCGGATCATGACTGGCGAAATGCCGGTAGAACAAAATTCCACCCAGTTATCTGCCCAAGCCTGTGGCTCAGAGGCAACTCACGAGTCTCCACTAGCATTTTACAATTATATCGCTGGTACTGCTGGCACATTATTTTGATGTTTCAACTTTTTATCATCCAATTCTTAGAATTTTCTTTCTAGCTTAGTCTAGCTATTTCTTTTACTTTTATATTATCCAAATGCATAAAAATAGTAGTGTGTGGCATTAACATTTTTTTGCAGCATAATGACTTCTTCCAGTCAAGGAGACAAGGGAAAGGCTCCGTCCACATCCAAAAGAAAAGGCAAGGGGAAGCCCAAGGCAACCCCAGCCCCCACCAACACCAAAGAGACCATAATTTTCTGTGTGCCTGACATGAATGCACATTATGTTATTTGTGAACAAAGGCCAATCACCACGGAGAAATGATTTGATCGGGCGGGACTGGGGAATGATTTCCCAAATATCATTGCTCAATTCAACCACCAAAAATGAAATGTTTGTTGAGCCTCTCCCGGAATACTACACCAACCTCGTGTTAGAGTTTTACACTTCTTACCAGGCATGCCAAGAGGCAATGAAGCATAAGGGGAAGGTTGATGAGTTCCTTTGCCTTCCCTCAGTTAGAATTCGGGGTGTGGAGGTGGATATTACTCCAACAGTCATTAATGCACTATCTTGGGATAATGAGATCAATCCAGTAATGAAGTATGCAGAAAAAATAGCCACCAAAGAAAACCAGTTCCATTGGATAGCTCTCATTATTGCTAATGATCAATCCTTATGGGCCTCCATGGGTGGTGAAATCATGAGGCATGATCTCAAGTTTGAGGCCAAGTTGTGGCTAGAGTTTGTTCGCAGCAAAATTATGCCCTCCAAGAATAACTAAAGAGTGAACCTGGAGGCTCCCATATTCATTGCTTGTATCATGATAAGGGTACCCATCAACTTTGGGGAAATAGTGTCCATCTAAATGAAGTTTAAGGCCATACAGTAGGGAATTTCCACACCATATACTGTGCCTCAATGCAGGGGTACTATTATTCCCTAACGGGTTTCTTGAAAAAAAAGAAAGATGAAATCAAAAAGAAAGAAGAGAAATTGAGCCATCTTTCCCGAGAGAGGCCGCCTTCTCTCAGGCCAACAGTCTTCTCCAGCTCCACCACCGGCGTCATCAATGTGGAAAGAAAGAATGATGCTAAGGCACCCAAGGTGAAAAGAAAGTGTTTACAAGCATGGGAAATTCTCAAGGACTCCACTTCTCATGGCATAGAAAAGTCCCCCATTGCTCTTGACCTTAACATTCCTCACCCCGAGGCATCAGAGCATGAATCTAGAGAAGCACCATTTAGGGTGTCATCATCGCCTCCCACATTCCTCTAGACTAAGCGAAATACAGAATCTAGATGAGATGACACAACCTCATGAGAGACAACTTCAAAACTTAGCCCAAAATCTCCTGGCTCTTATTGCCAGAATAGTGTAGAGGGAGATGAAGAATTTGCTCGATAGCTTGAACAAGCTCTGTTTCTGAGTAGTTGTGGTTTGAGGGAGCTATCTCTTCTCTCTGAGCAGAGGTGTGAGATCTGAGGGACTAGTAATGCTCAAACTCACACTCCTTATAAAGTATGAAGTAGATGTTGTCAATAAAGAACCCAACAAAGGTTGGGATCGATCCCATAGGGAATAAGGTCAGAATATAGAAAACACTAGTATTTAAGCTTTTAAATATGATATCTCTAAATGAGGGTTTTTTTATAAAAGCAATTATAAGAAAAGATTGAGAATTGGTTGTTGTTTATCAATATTATGCAATTAACTAGGGTACGTGTTCCCCATGGATTCTTAACTACTTTGGATTTTACACTTGTGATCTATCTCAATACATACTTGTAGAACTTGATGACTAAGGTTCATCCAAAAGACTGCTTCTTCCCTATTGGATCATTATAATAAATCACCGGGTAAGGTTTCAGGAGTGATTTTACTTAAACTGTTATCAAATTTGTCCCAAATTAACTATCATGCGTCCGCAGCTCAAGTTATACAATGATCCATAAATATCATGGCTTTGTTGTAATTCTCTTTTCCTAATCTCTACTTCCCTAGGTTCAAGCAAGTAATGAATTCGGGCAAGTCTTAACGCTGTGCTCCGTTATGAAATATTAAAGATGAAAAGAATATAGTGTAAGTGTTTAGCATTGATTTAGAACCACTTTGTGCAACCCTAGTTCATTAATTCACCATGATTCCCACAACCTTAGTTGTGGAGGTTTTAGTCTCTCATGATTGTAAGAAAATTGTAAGCATTCATGTAAGCATTCATAGACAAACACATAAGTTAATACTTACAATGATTATTGAAAGAAAAGTTGCTTGGATTATTACAAGAATTGATGATGAATAGTTCAAGAACAAGGAAAAATCTAAGTAAGAAAATCTCCAATTTACATCAATTAAAAGTTAACAACTTGTCTCTCAATGTGTTTCGTAAGAGAACTCAATCTGGCAAATTTCTCCCTACTCGGAAATAACCTAAGAAGTTTTTATACAAATATTTGGAACCTTCTATTAAGCAAACAAAGAAAACTACTAAAAGTTGCCGACTTCATCTACACCCGTAACATAATTTAACCAGTCGTACCTTGACTTCCACGTTGATTGGCCTCTGTTGAATCTGGATAAGTGTTGCAACCGGTACAACTCTCCGTTATACCTCGGAAGCCCAAAGATCACGCCAGGAGTTGAAATGGAAAAATTTAAGAATTTAATTCCGGTACAAAATGAGTCAATGATGACTCATTTGTGTACCCCACGAGTCGTGATGTGACTCATGGGAGGCTAGTGAGGAGTTTGGAAGTTTGAGAAAAAGGATACCCAAGGGTGTGAAAACGACTCGTGGTCAGACCCCACGAGTCGTTAGATCAGTCATGGGGTGTGTAAGGAAATAAAAGAGAAGAAGGAAGGCGATGCACTCGACGTGAAGACCCCACGAGTCGTGGTCAGTCCCTCGATTTGTGGGGAGAGTCGGGGTCAGCTATTTGAGAAAATAGTGGGCATGGAGGCAGTGTACATAACAGGTGGTGACCTCGAGTCGTGGTCACTAGTAACGAGTCGTGAGGTTTCCCATGACGAGCCCTAGTGATCAGATGAGCAGTGTACTTGACAGACGACTCCATGGGTCGTGACCTGTGACAAAGAGTCGTTGGGTCCCTCATTGGAACCACCTGGTAGTTATTTTCTGTGAATTTAATAAGGGCTTTTCCATAACTCCTAAGTTACTAGGGCCTAAACTACAACGTTTTGACTTATGAATAGTGGCTTTTAAAGGGGTTAAGTTCATTTTAGGTCTCATTCATCCATGCACGCAATGTAGAAAGGATAGAGAGGATGATCAAGCCTAGCCTTCACAATTTCTTTTCAATTTCCTATTGGGCATCTAAAGAAGTGTAAGAATCAGCTACCAATAGGTATGTAGGGTTATAAATGGGTGATTTCTTTCACACCCATGCCCAATCCCTCTCTAAAGTATGAAATTCTTATGTCTACTCTATGGAGTTTTAACCAAATGCATGAATCTCCTATTTTTATACATGGGTATGATTTAATTATGATTCTACTATTGAATTATGAAGCATGGGCAATTCCTATAATGTTTTCAACTTAAAATCATGTTTCTAGTTCAATGAATGAAAAACCCATTGAAGAGATGTACATGAAAGATGAGATTTATGATGATTTTCCCGAATTGAGCTTACCACATTGATTTGGAGCAAAGACTCCCAATTACATTTTTAGCTTGTGGTATGTTTTGGAGTTGAAGTTTTCCTATGCATAGCTTACCATGGTTTTGGAGCGAAGACTCCCAATTATAGTTTCAGCTTGCGGTATATTCTGAGCTAAGGCTTCTCATATGCATGAGTTCACATTTGAGATGTATTTAAGTATTGAGCTTCGTCAATAGACGATGTTGATATTCATTATAAAATGATGTAGAGAATATACATGTTTTTGGGAGTAATATCTAGCACCGAGAAGGCTGAGCGTCGATCACCCTGTGCCTCAGAACTACGCGCCAACATAGGTTGATACTATTATATATATTACTTTGGAACATTGAGCTTCCCCTGGCCGAATGGGCCTTCAGCTTGATATCGATATCATGGAATCGTCCCTATCCCTTACAAGGCTTTAGGTGACTCTACCTACTTGAGTGTGATAGTTAGGACCACGTAAGCTCTATCGTGGTATGTCGGTTAAAAGACGAGTCTCCCATTGTCCCTCATGATTTAAGATATGCATATTCATTACTCATGAGATTTATATATATGCATGTACTAAAGCAGGTTTGACTCAATGTTCAGCTTTACTAATAAAGTCAGAATTCAGCTTTGAGTCAATCAATTCAGGTATGATGTTATGAAGTTATGTCATATTATGTTATAAAGAGATCATGATTTCAAAATGAATGCATGCAAGCCCTACTCTCAGATTCTTAATGTTTATGTTTTACTTAATGCATTGTCTTTAAATGATTTTACTTACTTTAGTGGTTTCACTTACCTTGCATACTCGGTACATTCCACGTATTGACCGCATACTCTATGTTGTATTGGTTCATGATACAGGACCCATCTCACAGGTTCAACCCCACTTGTAGTCAACTTATCAGAGTTAGCATTTGAATTGTTGGTGAGTCCTCATCTCTCGAGGACTAGACTATTCAGATTTCTTATATGTATTTCAGTTTCTTCTTTGTTGAGTTAGTTGGGGTCTTGTCCCATCAACTCATCAAGTTTAGAGGCTTTTCAGACATATGTATGTATTCAGCTTCGAATGTCGTATTCTGATGTTGTATTCAAGTTAGACTTCCACTATGAGTATTTTTTTGATTATTCAGTTTCTTGATTAAGTTAGATGTATGCTTATGCCATGGGTTAACTTGGGGTCTCTTGGGGCTCCTTGCGTGTTACGATTCGAGCCTCCATTCGGGTCGTGACAAACTTGGTATTAGAGAAATAGGTTTGAAGTGTCCTAGGGTGATTGAAAGCCATGTTTAGTAGAGTCCTGTTCATAGGTGTGAAGCGCGCCACACTTATGACGAAGAGGCTAGGAGACATTTAGGAAATATTTCCTTCTTTCATGATCTATGTCGTGCGATGAAAAGTCTTTCTTTCCTTCTAATTCGTGCTATTCGCAATTGCAGAATCATGGCTCTGAGAAGAATGAATGGTAGGAGAAATGGGAATGGTGAAGGCTATGAGAATGGCAACGGTAATGGGCACCAGCAAGCCCCATCAGTTTGGGAGCACCAGGCACCAAAGCCATTTGCCTATGCTGAGTTCCGGGCTGCTATTTAGATGCCTACACAGGCCTTGACTGCTCAGGTCAATTAGCAGGCCATTGCGCATGTTCCGCAAAATGGCAATGCAGCGTCGGCTCGGGTCAGAGACTTCTTGAGGATGAACCCACTGGAGTTCCTTGGGTCCAAGGTAGATGATGACCTTCATGAGTTCATAGATTAGATTGTCAAGATCACCCAAGTCATGGGGTTTAATAGAGTTGAGTGCGCAGAGTTTTCCTCGTACCAGTTGAAAGGGGTCACGCATATCTGGTTTCACCAATGGAAAGATAACAGGGTCGCCAGAGCAGGTCCTGTCACTTGGGATGACTTTCATATTGAATTCCTTGATCGGTTCTTCCCTCATGAAATGAAGGAGCTGAAGGCATACGAGTTCGTAAATCAGAAGCAAGGGAGAATGACAGTACAAGAGTATTCCCTCGAGTTCACTCACCTATCAAAATACCCCCCAAAGTTAGTAGCTGATCGGAGGGCACGGATGAGAAAGTTATTCATGGAGTAGAGCGCTATTTGGACAAGGATTGTAGGACCTCTATGCTCCACCTGGACATGGACTTCCCTCGGATGGTGTTGTACGCCCAGAAGATGGAGGCGGCGGATTTGAGAGAGAGGGAGGCCAAGTGGGCCAGGATCGACGACAGCAGAATCTTTCAGCCGAGGTCAGGTGGTGGGCACCGATAGCATACCCACCAGAGATCATTATCCCGACATCTTCAGCATTGAGTGTGCCATCCAGGTCTAGACATGATCAGAGAGGATGAGCGTTAGGCTCGAGGGGTCAGAGCAGCGGACCCACAAATTCTAGCATCCCAGCTTATCGCAGATGTGGTCGGGGGCACATAGGCCAGTTCTTGGCAGGTTCAGGTGCTTGTTTCGGGTGTGGGAAGCCCAGATACATTCTTAAATATTGATCTTGGGCATATTTATATGCCCAAGTGATACTCAAATGCGTCGTTTTGTCTTGTTTATCTAACGATGTTTGTACATTCTCATGTAAATTGTAGT
>JACEIK010016554.1:0-15365 GCA_018107945.1 Datura stramonium
AGCTGCGAAAGTGTGCTCCCCTAACATACTCTTCTAACCTCTATAGCCTAATGTTGTACCCATCTGATTAACTTTAGGCCTAGATATTACACTGGCTGATGATAGAACTAGGGCTGATGACCTTTTGCTATGACTGTAGATGGTGTCTTCCACTGGTCCTCTGCTAGGAGTACTCAAAGTACACTGTCCTAGGCCTCTTGGTATCGCTCTCCTTCTCCTTCAACTTTTCCTCCTCGATCTATTGAGCATGAATCATGAGACGAAAGATATCTGTATCGCTGATAAGCATTGCGGTCCTTCACTCTTTGACCACTACGTCGGAGACTCCAAATAAAAACTTGCTCATGTGAGCCCTTTGCTTGGCAACAATATCTAGAGAATACATGGATAACTTAGTGAACTTCAGCGCATACTCCTACACTAACATGTTATTCTACTTTAAGTTGATGAATTCTGCCACCTTTGCATTCCTCATCTCCCGAGGAAAGAACTTGTCCAAAAAAGGATCATAAATTTGTCTCGGCCAATAGGGACTGCACCTACTCCATGACCCTCCTTCCACTGCCTGAACCAAATATGCGCTACCCCATTTAGCTGATATTTTGCATGATATTCTGGATCTCCTCAACAAATACTTATGGATCCTTGTGCACATTTAAACCATGAAACTCTAGTGGGCTTATCCTAGTGAATTCTCGCACTCTTGCCACTACAGCACCCACATTAGGGTTCATAAGTGAAACTGCCTGCCGGTTGACCTATTCCGACATAGCCTGGGCTAGCATCTGAAAGGTAGCCCTAAATTCAGCATGAATCACCTGCTCATTCAAAGGATCCATTGAAGTTGGTTGGGCTAGCTGATGCCCATTTCCGTCAATATTGCCATTGTCGTTTCTCCTTCCATTGACATTTACATGAAATGCGTATAGCATGAGTTAGAAGAATAGTGAGAGTTGAACTTTATCGCACGACATAGTTCATAAAAGAAGAGAAATTTCCTAAAACATCTTGTAGTCTCCTCCTCATAAGTGTGGCACGCTTCACACCCATGAAAAAAACTCTACTTAATGTGGCTTACAGACTCCCAAGGGCACACCTAAACTTTATGCTCTAATACCAAGTTAGTCACGAACCGAGGATAGACCTTGAATGTAACACGGGACATAGAACCACGAATGGCTCCAAGCTAACCCATGGCACATGCATGACATAATCTTGAGCATACAACTAAGAGGAAATCAAACATAATATAAGGCATAAGTGAAAGTCAAAGATATGATAAAACTTATGAAAAGAGGCAACAAGTCCAAACCACTGAAGCATCTATACATCAAGTCTGAAAGCCTCTGGCGTTCCACTTCTCCCATCTCGCCAAGCTGTTAGTCAAAATTCTAAACTTCTAGGACCTGGCGTGCCACTTCTGCCAATGCACCAGAATGTTAGAAAATTTTTCCAAGACTGGAACCTCTCTGGCACACCGCTCCACTCAATTCGCCAAGATGTTGATCCAAAATTCTTTTTGTGTTTGAGGTTTGGCATGCCACACTAGCCATAGCACCAACCTAAGCACAATTTTCTCTAATGTTTAGTGGCTAGCATGCCACTCCATCTCTCTCACCAGGCCAAATTTTCCTCGAATTCATGTTTATTCATACCTTTCACCATTTTTGAGTCTTTTTCCATGTGTTACCTGCTATAATCATCTAAAAACACATGTTAGCCCATAATAATATTCCCAACATCATCCCCCTTCGGAGAAAACCTCCACTTTTTGATTTTGGATGACTTCCTTTAACTTTATTAAGAATAGGATTCTAATCTTGCCATTCCTTAACTTCCATAACAAATGAAGATTCCACCTATTCTGACGAATCACACCACCATCCACTGTATCTGTAAGGCAAATCCCTAAGCAAGAAAGCCTACGGACATCTTTAACCAACTTTTTCCTCCCACCCTCCACATTAGTCACACTTTCCATGGAAAACCTTCTAATAGTGTCATCCACCACATTGGCCTTCCCCAGATTATAAAGGACACCAATGTCATAGTCCTTTGAAAGCTATGGCCATCTCCTCTCCCGCAAATTCAATTCCTTCTTAGTAAACACATACTAAAGACTCTTATGCTCCGTAAACACATCCACATGCACCCCATATAAATAGTGCCTCTAAATCATCAAGGAAAACACCACTGCTGCTAGCTAAATGTCATGCATCGGGTAATTCTTCTCATGAGTCTTAAGTTATCTTGAGGCATAATTAATGACCTTCCCATGCTGCATCAACACACACCCAAGGCCAACTCTACAGGCATCAAAATACACTACAAAACCATTCGTGCCCTCTAGAAGGTTTAAGATCAGAGGAGAAATGAGACGAGTCTTTAACTCCTGCAAAGTATTCTCACACTCCTCAGACCGCCGAAATTTGACCTTCTTCTAGGTCACTTAGTCAAATGTACAATAGTGGAAAAAATCCCTTTACGGACCTCCAGTAGTAGCCAGCTAAACCCAAAAATCTCCTAATGTTAATAGGAGTGACAGCTCCAGGCCAGTTCTTCACTGCCTCAATCTTTAACAATCTACCGGTACACCCTCACTAGACACCACATGCGCTAGAAATGCAACCAACTGCCACCAAAACTCACATTTGTTAAATTTAGCAAACAACTTAAGATCCTTACAATTCTGAAACATAATCCTTAGATAGGCAGCATACTCCTCCTCACTTCGAGAGAATATGAGGATATCATCTATGAATACAACGATGAATATATACAAATACTGCATGAACACCCTGCAGGAGCATTTATTAGTCTAAAAGACATAACTAAAAACTCATAGTGACCATACCCAAAGGTTGTCTTCGTAATGTCACACTCCCTAACTCTAAGCTTATGATAGCTGGATTTAAGGTCTATCTTGGAAAAGCAACTAACACCTTGAAGGTGATAGAACAAGTCATCAATCATGGGGAGGGGATACTTATTCTTGACTGTGACTATGTTTAACTAAGTATAGTCGATGCACATCCTGAGAGAACCATATCTTTTTCGCACAAACAGGACTAGAGCACCCCACGGGGACTTACTGTGCCTGATGAAACCCTTTTCTAAGAGATCCATCAACTATTCTTTCAACTCCTTAATCTTGTACGGAGTCATTCCATACGGAGGAATGGATATGGGTTGCATATCAGGGAGAAGGTCGATCCCAAAGTCAAACTCTCGCTCGGGAGGGACTCTAGGTAGATCATCTGGGAATACCTCTGAAGACTCACAAACAATAGGACCTGACTGGGGAGTCGGTGTTTCAAATGTAGAATCCTTAACTCGAACTAGATGATATACACAACCCTTGGACATCATCTTTCTAGCCTTAAGGTAGGTGAAAAAGTGTCCTACATGCTCTGCTAAACTATCCTTCCACTCTAGAATGGGTTCACCCGGAAATTGGAACTCTACTAATCGGGTTCTACGATTAACTTAAGCATAGAAAGCATATAGCCAATCCATATCGAAGATACCATCAAAGTATGCCATGTCTAACTCTACTAATTTGGATTAGGTGACTTTCTAAAGAACTATAATAGGGAAATTTCTATGTACCCTCAATGCTAAAACTAATTCACCGACAAAAGTAGAGATTGAGAAGTATTCTGAGAGGATCTAAGGACTAATATCAAAATTGTTAGAAATATAGGGATTCACGACGGATAATATGGCCATTGGATCTAGCAATGCATAACAAGCCAGATGGAAAACTCGTAACATACCCGTAACCACATCTGGTGAGCTCTCCTACTCCTGGCGTGATGACAATGCATAAAATTGATTCTGATGCTGTCTACCTCCAGCACTAGAAAATGCGCCCTACTGAGATGGAAAGCTGCTAAAGCTACTGAAGTGGTAGCTGGAGCACAGCCTCTACCATTACCATGTTTCGCTGGCAGGCAATCCCTAAGTCTGTGTCCCGGCTTCCACACCCAAAGCAAGCATCTGAGCTAACCAAGCACTCTCCTAGGCGGTTCTTACCACAGTTCCTACAAGCTGGGAAAGTGCACTCCCCTAACATACTCCTCCGACCACTAGAGCCTAATTCTCTACCTCTTTGATTACCTCTAGGCCAAGATGGGACACTGTCTAATAATGGAATTGGGGCTAATGACTTTTGTTGTGATTGCGGATAGTGTCTGCCACCTATCCTCTGTTAGGAGAACTGAAAGTACCCTGTCCTATCCCTCTTGGTCTCCCTCTCCTTCTCCTTAAAACTTCTCCTCCTCGATCTATTGAGCATGAAATATCTATATCGCTGATAAGCATTGTGTTCCTTCACTCCTTAGCCACTAAGTTGGAGACTTTGTATACAACCATCTTATGTGAGCCCTGGGCTCGAGAACCATCTCTAGAGCATACTTGGAAAGTTGAGTGAACTTCAGTGTATACTCCTAAGCTGACATGTTGTTCTACTTCAAGTTGATGAATTCTAAGACCTTTTCTTCCTTTATCTCCCAGGGGAAGAACCTGTCAAAAAGGACATCACAAATTTTTCCCAACCAATAGGGACTACACCTACTCCATGACCCTCCTTCCACTTCCTAAACCAAATATGTGCTACACCTTTGGCTGATATTCTGCGTGATATTCTTTATCTCCTTAACAAACACATGTGGATCCTCATCCACCTTGGAACCATGAAACTCTAGTGGGCTCATGCTGGTGAAGTCTCGCACTTTTGCCACCGCAACACCCCCATTAGGGTTCGCAAGTGAAACTGCCTATCAGTTGACCTGGGCCAGCATCTAAAAAGTATCCCTAAACTCAGCATGAATCACCTGCGCATTCAAAGGATCCATTGGAGCTGGTGAGGTGGCTAATGCCCATTTTCGTCACTATTTCCATTGTCGTTTCTCCTTCCATTGACTCTACAAAGTGACATTTTTTGAAAACGTATATACCATGAGTTAGAATATTAGAGAGAGTTGAACTTCATCACACGACATAGATCATAAAAGAAGGAAAATTTCCTAAAACTTCTTGTAGTCTCCTCATATAAGTGTAGCGCGCTTCACACCCATGAAAAAGTCTTTACTTAACACAACCTTCACACTCCCTAGGGCACACCTAAACCTGATACTCTAATACCAAGTTAGTCACGACCTGAGCATAGACCCCGGACATAACACAGGACTTATAACCACAAATGGCTTCAAGCTAACCCATGGCACATGCATGACATAATCTTTAGCACAAAACTAAGTGGAAATCAAACATAATATAAGACATAAGCAGAAGCCTAAGATATCATGAAATGTATGAAAAGAGACAACAAGCCCAAACCGTTGAAACAACTTTATACCAAGTCTGAAAGCCTCTACTCATAATATGAGCTGAAAGAAAAGAAAACCCAACTAGCTCTTATAAGTCTAATACTTAATGACATAAAAGCAAAACATAAGGGTTATCTAAAACCCTTATTCACTCAAATAATCATTTCATCTTCTCCACCTCATTCAATTCCTCGGTCAAGATCCGAGGCTCCTCCTAGATACTCCTCTAAGGGTTCAATTTTAATATTAGGGTGAGGCCCTACTTATATATCTCTCTTGTACCTAGCACACTCTATCTGATTATGCGTCTCTCTACAAGTGGGGTTGATATGTTGTGGGTTTACAATACTATCGATGCTTAAAACTAATAAAATATGCATGGTCTTAGGTGTCTTTATACAGATATAATTTACTTTTGCTTTTCTTTCAGGAAAATCAAGTGTTGGAGTTGAAATCTATAAAAGAAGGGAAAATAGTGCAGAATATGGTCTAAGTACAGGGATCAGTACGAGACGTACCTTGATGGTATGAGTTGTACATTAATTCGTGGAAAACATTAGAAGGCCTACTCAAGATCAAGGCAAAGTACGACTTCTGGTATGAGTCGAACCATCTTGCTACGAGTCATACCAGAGCAGTTGTAGCAATTTACAGAAGGTCCTGCAGTTGACTACTCTCCTGGTACGAGTAGAAACCACAATTCATGATTACTACCTACACCCCATACAAAGGAATCTTGGTAAACTTAAGAAAGAATATTGAATGGAAGATTCTATGGTACAAGAGGCAACCACGAGTCATAAGAGAAAGGTATGAGTCTACCAAGACACTCGTGGAAATATTCAAAGGATGCCAGAAATCACAGGTTCAGACCACGACAGAGATGAACGACTCGTGGGAGCAGTGTATGAGTTGTACCAACTCCCAACACTTAACCAAAATTAGGGTTGTCAAGCATTGTACGAGCAGCAGCTACGACTCATATGATCATGGTACGAGTCATAGGAGAAGGCGGCGATGGTTTTATTAATGTCCTTATTAATTTAGGAAAGGTTTCTAATTATTTGTGTAAATACTTTTTTAGATTATTTTTGTGAGGAGACATTGTTTAGTCGCACTGTGACACTTTTGAGAGAAATAATACTTTTGAGACTCTTCTTGAGTTTGTTAATATTCTTGAAGGTTATTCATGGTTCTTGGATTGTTCATTGTTGAACTGTGCAATTAATAAAGTGGGTTTTATTTCAATCAAATTGTAAGTTTTTAATTATGTTTTTGTCTGTGAATTCTAATTCTTCTCTTACAACCATGAGAGGCTAAAACCTCTACAACTAGGGTTGTGGGAACCATGGTGAATTAACTAACTAGGGTTACATAAAAGTGATTTTAAACTCATATGCATGCGTGTATTGTTCATCTCTTCATCTTACACGTTTCTTAACGATGCGCAACGTTAGAACTTGCCCAAATTCTCTACTTGTTTGAACCTAGAGAGGTAGAGATTATGGAAAGAGAAGAACAATAAAGCCTTGAACTTTATAGTTCATTGTATAACTTGAGTTGTGATCGCAAGATAGTTAATTTGGAATAAATTGATAATAGTTAATGTGAAATCACTTAAGAGACCTAATCCAGTAATTGAGTATAGTCATTCAGTAGGGATGAATCAGTCATTTGGATGACCCTATGTTATCAGTTCTACAAGCTACATATTGGAATAGATCACAAGTGTAAAACCAGAAGTAGTTATGAATCCATGGGGAACACCTCCCTAATTAATTGCATAAATTTGATAACAACTTCAATTCACAATACTCTTACTCAATTACTTCATTGAAACCCCCCATTAGGAAATAATTTCCCTAAAAGCGTAAAACTGGCATTATCTTGACTACATTCCCTGTGGAATTGACCCCAACCTTTGTTGGATTCTTTATTGACAATGTCCATGTTATATTTTTATAGCAATGTGATTTGAGCATTATCGAAAGTGGCACTGTTGCCAGAGAATATGATGTAGGATTAGATTAATTGTTTATGTTTAACTTTTAATCTTTATTTCCTTATTTTTATTTTTATTTTTTTACACCCACAGGTTGCCACTTGGTGAATGCCAAGCACTCAGCGAAGTGGAAACCCCTTAATCCCTCTTGATCCAGAGATTGAAAGGACACTGCAAAAGATGGAGCGAAATAAAACCCCAGAACAGATGCAAGCCAGATTAGTCGATAAGGCTCGTCAAGCAGAGTTAGCATAGCAAGCTTCTCTTGAGGGAGTAGATGATCCCTAGGGTGTGGTGGACAATGCTGACCAATACAAACGGGGTAACAGAGGCCATAGATATGCTCCTCAGTTTGCATGATGATGAGGACTGGACATTGATGAGGACGGGTCAACAGGAGCAATTGTGCCCCCACCTTTGCCTGCTGGGGAAAAGTTTGATATTACTAGCACCATGATCCAGTTGCTCAACATGAAAGGGGTGTTTAGAGGTCATGCAGCTGATGATGCAAATCTACACCTAATGAACTTCGTGGGGATTTGCAAAGCATGCAGGTTGACAGGTGTAAGCCAGGATGCTATCAGGCTGAGACTCTTCCCATTCTCTCTATCTAGAGAGGCCACTTTATGGTTATCGGAGTTTCCCAATGACTCCATAACCAACTAGATGGAACTAAAGCTAGACTTCTAAGAAAGGTTCTTCCCACATTCCGAGATGCTACAGCTAAAGGATTAGATTTATAATTTTCAGTAGTTGAAGATTGGGGCACTGCATGAGACTTCGCTGAGATTCAAAAAGAAGCTAACAAAGTGATGAATCACAAAATTCCTGATGACAGTTTGTTGGAAATTTTTTACAGGTCTTTGAAAAACAATACCAATGTTAGTAGACATAGTGGCAGAAGGAGCACTGATGATTCACTCATGGGAGAAAGAAACTATCATACTTGATTGAGTGACCAAAACGAACAGGGCCTGGCACACAAGGGAAGCTAAGACAGTTGCTGGTATATATGCCATAGGGATGAATGCGGACCAATGCAGAAAAGAGGAGGAACGTGATTAGGAGTTAGCTCAAATGAGGAAATCTCTAGACCTACTCATGAAGCATATTATGGGTTCTGGATGTCAAAAGGTGAATGCAGTGGGAGCTCAGGGTCAGGAACTAGAGTATGAGTAGTCGGATTCTGAGGAGGAGGAAAACTTTTTGGACAACCAGGTGGCGGGTTTTCGAGCCAACGCCCAAGGGTCCATATAGGACACTCAGTTCCAAGGTTCCGAAAATCAAGGTTAGAACCAATAAAAAGACAACTACAGCAGGAACGGGTATAGGGACAGGAGCAAAGGTCGTGAGCGAGAAGGTGATTGGAGAAAGAATGACGGCTACCACAATGACTGGAAAAGTGTATATATTCCTCCTAGGGCTCGTAAGGGCGATATTGGACCATCAAAGTTGGAGAGCATGATGATTGAGCTGCTGAAGAAGGCGAAATCCACAGATGATTAGTTGAAGGACATTCAGGGAGACATATCTAGCATAAGCCAAAAAGTTGAATTGCATGCCACAACGTTCAAGCAAATTGAGTAGCAGCTAAGGTAGATTTCTACATTCCTAAACTAGAGACAGAAGGGAAAACTTGCTAGCAACACAGTCCAAAATCCACAAAATGACAATCACTGTATGGATGTATGACTAAGAATGGAAATACCACCATTGACCCTCCCTTGCTAGTTGTAGTTTAGATAGAGAGACAGAAGGAGATCGAGCTTAATGAGGAAGATGAGATTGTTGAACAAGATCTTACAGGTGAATTTGAATTGACCAAGGATCCAGGTGATGCAAAGAAATCTAGAGCTAATAAAGGAAAATAAAAGGGGCAACTCAGATTTATAGGTCTATCCCTCAATCACTACCACCATTCCCTCGGAGGATGAAGAAGAAGGAGGAAGATGGGAAGTTCCATAAGTTCTTGTCAATGCTGAAACAGTTGTCTGTGAA
This sequence comes from Datura stramonium, assembly GCA_018107945.1. Lineage (NCBI taxonomy): Eukaryota > Viridiplantae > Streptophyta > Magnoliopsida > Solanales > Solanaceae > Datura > Datura stramonium. The sequence continues at coordinate 9,331 of JACEIK010016554.1, forward strand.
CATCCCATCGGTCGAGGAATTAGAAAAGATGCCTGGGTATGCCATCTTTATGAAGGACCTGGTGACTAGAAAGAGGCCCGTGAGCTATAAGTCGGTGGGAACTTGCATCATTATAGTTCCATAGCCTCATGGGTCCTCAGTCAGAAAAAGAAATATCTAGGTGCCTTCACCATTCCATGCAATATTGGTGATTTGACTTTGCAAAGGCCCCGTGTGACCTAGGTGTTAGCATCAACTTGATGCCATTAGCTCTGTTCAAACAGCTGAGCTTGGGAGCCTCTACGCAACCTATGATGCAGCTAGTGATGACGGACCGCACAGTTAAGAAGCTAGTGGGGATCCTTTGTGATATGCTATTCAAGGTGGATAGATTTATCTTCCCAACTAATTTCATGATCCTAGATTACGAGGTCGATTTTTAGGTCCCCATCATTTTGGGGTGACCATTCTTTGCCATGGGAGAGCTTTAGTAGACATTGAGGCTGGCTAATTAAAGTTTAGATTGAACAAGGAGGAGGTCACCTTCAATGTTTGTAGGTTAATGAAGCAGCCTAATGATTTTAGGGTTGTGTCAGCAATTGAGGATGAGTCCGAGTTTCTTGACAAATTTTGAGTAGTCAAGAGACCTGCATCGTGCTGCGAAATTAAATTATGGGATGGATGGGAGGCAAACCGTGAATGATCGGTGAAGTCTGAGTAGCTGACAAGAGCACCTAGATCTCCACAAGTATGTCCCTCTCCTAGTTTTTACATTTTTACTACTTTGGGGACAAAGAATGTTTTTAAAAAGAGGGGAGTGTACTTGTACTTGTTTTTGATATTCATTTGAGGGTTTTTGTTGTCGTATTTCTTTTCCCTCGGACATACTATCGTAGAACTGGCATGTTTAAGATTTTGTATTTTGTTTAACTAGAAATAGCTTAGGAGTACTGTACGTCCAAAAGAATGCACATGTTTTTTAAGTTGTTGAAAAATGACCCTTTTTAAAAAATTTGTGTCTAGATGTGTATGTTGACTGTGAAGTATGACTACTATGGATCTTTTTATGGCATTTGATAAATTAGCATGTGTAATTGTAGCTTAGTTGTGCATGAACTAGATAGGTAGAATAAATGCAAACCTGTACCACATGTGAGTGAGGATTCTTACCTAGTTCAATACTGCATGGACGATCTAGAACTTACCCGGTTGGTCTTTACATAGGTTGTAGGACAGTTGGTTAGGAAAGGATCATATGCCATTTTTGATTTATCCCACTTTTAGCCTATATTGCCCTACCAAATAAAAATGAATCCCTTAATCCCATGTTTGAGCTTAAAGTTAACCTTTTTGTTGATTAGCCCATTCACCTTCCCTATTTTTTTTCTAATGAACCTGTTTTGGCCCTAATTCCTCTTTGGACATTGTAAACCTCAACTCAGGCAAAATGCCTAAGTTGAGGGTGGCTATTGTAGGGGTGCATAGATGAGGTGGGGGAGAAAAATAGAAAAATTGGTTAATAAAAGGTTGGTGTGGTGAAGAAAAATGAAAAAGAAAAATATGTAAGAAATAAAGCTAAAATAGAAAAGAAAAAGAAAAAGAAATAAAGTTGAAAATGAAAAGAGAAAAAAAAATTGGGTAAAAAGTGAAAAATGAAGCCAAAGTGTGTAGTTCCAAGGAGGATTAGTCACTATTTTCATATCTAGCATACCCAACCCGAAGCCTACATTATAAGCCTATGAAAGTCCTATAGTGATCCTAGCTTAACTGTCTGAAAAGCTAAAGTAGAGAGAAAAAAGGGTAAGCCTATGATATCCGATGTATAGTATTTGGAACTTCTTTGTGAGAGTGAGAGTCTACTTGACTAGCCCCAGGTGTCATTTGTATATATCTATGAGTTTTGGGGACTTTATTTGCTATGAGGGTACATGGTTTGTATTGGATTCTGCCAGTTGTCTGTGTAAATAGCATTATTTTTGGCTTAGTTCTCTGCTAATAGTAAGATGTCAGATCGAGATCCCTATATGTCATGATTTATAGTTGCATGTATGCATATCTAACTTGGTTTGAATGAAAAATAGACTAGTATCTAATAATGGTCTTTGGTGCAAATTTTATTATGTTGGTTGTAGATCTTCTATTTTACTTTCTAGTTAAGTGTCGTTTATAATTTTGGTTTATTTTCTAGAGGACATGCAAAAGTCTTATGCTGTGGGTGTTGATGTGCTATGGGTATACAGCACTATCGACGCTTAAAACTGAGAAAATATTTATGGTCTTAGGTGTGTTTATACAGATATGATACACTTTTGCTTTGTTTTCAGGAAAATAAGGTGTTGGAGTTGAAATCAGTAAAAGAAGGGAAAAGTGTGCGAAAATGGGCCAAGTACAGGCCTCAGTACGGGTCACATCTTGATGGTACGATGGTACGAGCCATACATTGATTCGTGGAAAACTTTAGAAGGCCTGCTTAAGACCAAGGCAAAGTACGAATTCTAGTACGAGCCATACCAACCTGGTACAAGTCATACAAGAGCAGTCGTGGCAAATTGCAGAAGGTCCTTCACTTGACTACTCTCCTCGTACTTGTAGAAACCACGATTCGTGATAAGTACCTACAACCCGTATGAAAGAGCCATGGTGAACTTAAGAAAGAATGTTGAATGGTAGATTCCATGGTATGAGAGGCAACCATGAGTGATAAGAGCAAGGTATGAGTAGTACCAAGACACTCATGGAAATATTCATAGGATTCCAAAAATCACAGGTTCAGACCACGACAGAGATATACGACTCATAGAAGCATTGTACAAATTGTACCAACTCCCAGCACTTAACCAAAAATCAGGGTTGCCAAGCATTGTACGACTAGTAGCTATGACTCGTACGACCATGGTACAAGTCATAGTAGAAGGCGACGACAGTTTTATTAGTTTTCTTGTTAATTTAGGAAAGGTTTCTAATTATTTGTATAAATAGTTTTTTAGGTAATTTTTGTGAGGAGATGTTGTTTAGTTGCACTTTTACACCTTTGAGAGAAAAAATACATTGGAGATTCTTCTTGAGTTTGTCAATATTCTTGAAGGTTATTCATTATTCTGTGATTGATCATTATTGAATTGTGCAGTTAATTAGGTGGGTTTTATTTCAATCAAATTGTGATTTTATTATTGTGTTTTTATCTATGAATTCTAATTCTTCTTTTACAACCATGAGAGGCTAAAACCTCCACAACTAGGGTTGTGGGAACCATGGTGAATTAACTAACTAGGGTTAACATAAAAGTGATTCTAAACTCATATGTATGCTTGTATTGTTTATATCTTCATCTTACATGTTTCTTAATGATGCGCAACGTTAAGACCTGCCCGAATTCTCTACTTGCTTGAACCTAGAGAGGTAGAGTTTAGGAAAAGAGAAGGAAAAAAAAGTCTTGAACTTTATGGTTCATTGTATAAATTGAGTTGCGGTAGCAGGATAGTTAATTTGGAATAGATTGATAACGGTTAAAGTAAAATCACTCAGGAGACCTAATCTGATAATTGAGTATAGTCATTCAATAGGGACGAATCAGTCGTTTGGATGAACCTATGTTATCAGTTTTACAAGATAATTATTGGAATAGATCAACAAGTGTAAAACCGGAAGTAGTTACGAATCCATGGGGAACACCTCCCTAGTTTATTGCATAAATTTGATAACAGCATCAATTCACAATACTCTTACTCAATTACTTCATTGAAATCCCTCATTAGAAAATAATTGCACTAAAAGCGTAAATACTAGAGTTATTCTAAATCTTGACCATATTCCCTATCGGATTGACCTCAACCTTTGTTGGGTTCTTCATTGACAATGTCCGCATTATACTTTTACAGGAGTGTGATTGAGCGTTATCAGGGTTCGGCTCATCATCTTCCTCTTGTTCCCCTCCTCAAATTAGGCTTCACCTGAACACTTTTTAGATTGGGCCTCATCTGAACACTCTTCTATATTTGAGCTACTTCTGGACTCATCTGATTGTGCATCATCTCCCTTCCCATATTTGGGAGCTTCTACCGGAGTGGCTGAGGTGACCATGGATAAAGACTTTGCCTTTGCCCTAGTGGTTTATGGCTCCTCGATTTCATCTGTGCCAACATTGTATTCTTCCACAAAACCACTAGGTTAATCTTCTTCCTGCTCAGATGCAAAGGCCTCATCCCTCAATGCTCTCGGAGGTGCTATATCTTCTTGGACTCTCTTGTCCTGTGTATTTTTGTTTTATTGTACTTTGGGTGCCATTGTACCTATGGAGGAGAGATTAGTGCATGTGATTCTAGAATATATAAGCAAAATAGACTATCTACAATTTCTTATTATGCCTCATCAGTACGAGTCGTACCAAGGTGGTACGATTCTTATTATGAGTCGTGACATTCAAGTTCACAGGTACGTGTAACACCCTGGAAACTCAAAATCTAATTCCGGGGCTTAAAATAGGAAATCTGGAAATCTGCAGAAAATGCCTCAGAACGACCGACTTAACGAGTTGTTATGATACCTAACGACTCGTTAAGTCAGTCATGAGGAGGGGCAAAAGTGGGGGGAGGAAGGATTGAGGCAGTGTACTTGATGATGGATCCCATAATTCGTGGTCCATCCTAACAAGTCGTGAGGTGAGTCGTTGCTAGTGGGATGAGAATTTTCTAAAGTTGAGGCAGTGTACTTGACGGATGGTGACCACGAGTCGTGGTCACCACTAACGAATCATTGGGTTGCCCGTGATGAACCCAAGTGACCAGTCGACCAATGTACTTAATGGATCGTGTGACGAGTCGTGGTCACGAGGGATGACTCGTTGAGTGACCCATTAGGACCCCGTCGACCAATTTTCAGAATTTTTACCAGGGTTATTTTAGTAATCTCCTATCTACTTAGTCCCTAAAATATGTCGTTTTAGACATAAAATCAAACCTTTTGATGGGGTTAGAGGGATCCAATACTCATTCCTCACTCAAGCACTCAGAAAATAAACCGTAAGTTCTCTCAGGAATTCTCAGAGAAAGAACTATGGAAGCCTTCTTCTCCTCAATTTCCCAAGATTTTCGTGGGTTCTTCATCAGGTATGTTGGGTTTTAGCAAGGGGATTGTTCTCCCCTTGTGTCCCCAAAATCCCCCTCAATTTTCTCTATCAGTTTTAAGCCCTGAGTTTTTAAGTATGAAAAGGATTCATGTATATTTTCGTTGATTTCATTTAGAACAATGTTCGTGTATATTGTTGATATGATCCCTATAAATTCCTTATCAAATTGTCAGTGTTTATACAAAAGTGAATCTAAGCCCTAACTTTTGAGTTATGATTTTGCTTATTAAATTTCCTCTAGTGAATGAAGAATTCTTTGGGCTGAACTTTCTACAATTTCCTATGTATATGTTGAGTAAATATTCCATTAATGAGAATGACTTTACTCTTTTTGAATGAAATTCCTAAAATTCTCGAAATTGCTCTACATTATGAAATTCTCGTGTTGTTGGAGTAAGTTGAGTTCTCTATGAGCTGCTAGTAGTCCAGACCAGTTAGAACTTAGAATATCTTCAGAATCATATTAGTTTAGTCTCAGTCAGAGTGTTAGAATCCACAGTGATATTCAGAAAATTGTCAACTAATCAGTTTGACTTTAGTTTCTTCCTGAGGTGTCAGTGATACCTCCCAGTTATTAGAATCAGACTCAGAACATAATTTATTTGGTCCATTCGGCGGTCATGACCTTCTAATTTATAGTTTTGACCAGCCTCGGGACCCCAGTTCAGTTATTAGTTGTTCTTTAGATGGTTATGACGCTTCATTTAAGCAGCTCTGACCAGTATTAGAACTCATTTCCAAATCTAGTCCGATAAGACGCTCAGGGAACTCTCAGTCAGTATCCCTGGGTCAATTACAGTCTTGGGCCCCAGAATCGAATTATCCGCTTGTCAATAGCAGTCATGATAGGATTATTCAGTGGAAGTAGGACTTAGCACCGAAAGGGACAGGGTTCAAAAGCACCCAAGTTCCATAACTACGTTGCCACCAT
>JACEIK010016555.1:0-15360 GCA_018107945.1 Datura stramonium
ACACTGGTAACTGAATAAACATTAGTGGAAGCTTTAAATAAGTAAAACCATTTAAGAAAAACTGATTTGACAAGAGTCAATACATCTGAAATACAATACTGAAAATTTGTGTCTGTGTCTGAAAGCCATCTACTCAATGATGAGTTGCTGGGATAAGCCCCCATCTAACTCTAAAATCTAACTAAAAGTAACTAACTGAAAATAAATATCATCCTCGCAAGATGAGGACTTACCAAATGCTGCTGCTATATCTTTTAAGAGAAACTACTGACAATGCTGGGACTAAGAACCTACGCCTGTATAATGATACGATACAACATAGAAGGTATGCGTCAGTACTTTAAATGTACTGAGTAAGTGAGAGATATAATAAGCATGAAAGAACAAGTAACTGAACTAAAATGACATGAAATGACCAACTGAAATATTGAAAACTGATACAACTGAAATATAACTTATATGGCCAATAATGACCCTGGATGATGGTCATAGACATGTCCTTGATCTGAGATACTGAGATGAGCTAAAATGAACTGAACCAAACTGAGACTGTACTGACTAGTGGGAGAGTCTATAACTGACATATAACCATGTGAGCTAAACATGGAGTTCGATGTATACGCCCCATTGATAGGACCTAATATACCTTGCTAGGGTATAAAGGCATGAACTGGGTGATCACAAATTTGGGCCCATTAGAGCAAAAATAACTTACGGTGGAACGTAGTTCTAGGAACCTGTGTGCGCTGGAACCCCGACCCTCTCAGTGCTAAGTACTACTCACACTAGATAAACCTAAATTTTATACTAAGCTGATAGCTCGAAGTTGGGGCCCAATACTAAGTTAGGGACACTTATCTGGAAGTATCCTGAGAGTCTTATTGGCCCGAATACTGTAACTGGTGTTCTAAGACTGGTCAGAGCTGCTTATCTGAAGCGACATAACCGTCTTAAGAACAAACTGAAAACTGATAATTGAAAACTGATAACTAATATTTGGGAGGAATTACTGACACCTCAAGAAAAGACTATAGTCAAACTGTTAGCTGGCATTACTGAAAGATACTAAAGATATTAACATCATGACTGAAACTGAGCTAGCATCCAACTGACTGAGCATTTAACTGATAATAATAGCATGGAATTTCCAACATTGATAGAGTCAAGCAATATTATGTCTATTCAATTATGCAAGACCCTAATTTCTGTATTCAAGAACTAGGGCTAAAACCCATTTACAGGAAGAAAGTATCAACATGATATCTAAGTAATGGAAATATAGCAGCTAACAATATGAACAATATTCCACATGAATTGAATCGGATTTTGACTGAAAAATTACTAAATTTCAAAACCTCAAGGCTAGAACTGATAAGAAAATTTAAGTGGGTTTTGGGGCACAATGGAAGGACAATTCCCTTGATAAATTCTCACATACCTGGTGATGAAAACCCCGGAGATAAACCTTTAGAAGATCTGAGAAGAAAGTCGAATCCTTTCTCCTGCTCTGTGCTTTCTGACTAAGTTCTACGTTCTGACCTTTGAGGGAATGAGAGGAAAGAAGAGTGAGTGTTGATTACCCCTCTAAATCCCCTAAATATAACCCAAAATGATGTAGTTTAGGGATTAAAAAGGTGGAAAGTTACAAAAATGCCCCAGAAAAAAATCTAAAAAGCTGCCCGAAAGGGACCAAGGTCACACAACGAGTCGTTAGTTGATGCCACGACTCATTGGGACCAGTCGTTGGTCCTAGTCCTAGAACTCTAGGCTTGCTGGAACTGGACAACGAGAGGGGACAACGACTCATTCGATGCACCAATAGGTTGTTGGTTCCTCTCATGGTTATCGAAGGGATTTTTGAACCTGAGCATGGACCCGTACCAAAAAGTAACACAATGACTCGTTGGCCAACAAACGGGTCATTGCCACCACTCGTCTTGGCCACTGGAATTTCCTGGGCTTGGCTCAAGATGGAAACAACAACTCTTTGTGTGGGACAATGGGTTGTTTTTTTCCCTCGTTTCCATTGGGATGAATTAATTACCTTCTCGGAATTCTCATAACAGCTCAACAGGACGGGTCGTTGGTCTCTTCAATGGCCCATTACTAGGATCCTTGGTTACAAAGGGACTTCTTGCAAGCCTGACAACGAATCAGACAACGGGTCATTACAGCTGACCATGACTCGTTGTCTGGGTCATTCTGAGAAAATTTTTTTGGTTCCTCTGTGTTTGTCATGCAAGGTCTGAGTTTGGTCTAGAAAAGTTTTGGGGTGTTACAATATCTCCCCCTTGGGATCATTCATCCTCGAAGGAAGGCTAAAACTGCTGGAATACTAGGAAAAGTGTTGTAATTCCTAGACTAAGACTATGAACTGATATATGAAGGAATGACTGACTCCAAACTGATTTAACCATACTAATAGAGTTGATGCAACTAGGATGCATATTGAGAATATGAATAGAGTTGAGAAGTATGGAACTAAACAGAGTATTGAGGAGGAATTAATACCTGATGCTGAAACTGAACTGGAAGGGAATAAATGAGGGTATTTAGCCATTATGTCTGCTTCTGCCTCTCATGTGGCTCCCTCCACTAGCTGGTTCCTCCAAAAGACTTTCATTAAAGAGACTTTCTTATTTCTCAGCTTACGAACTTGACGCTCTAGGATCTAAATTGGGACCTTTTCGTAAGAGAGACTATCCTTCATCCCCATACCGTCTAGTGGCACAACTAAGGTCGAATCACAGATGTACTTCTTCAATAGTGAAACATGGAAGACTGGGTGCACAGATGTTAACTCTGAAGGTAATTCTAACTCATAGGCCACATTTCCAATTCGCCTCAGAATCCTGTAGGGTCCTACATACTTCGGACTAAGTTTTCCTTTCTTTCCAAACCTAATCACCCCTTTCATGGGTGAAATTTTCAGATAAACCCAATCATCTACAACAAATTCTAACTCTCTTCTCCTCACATCAGCATAGGATTTCCGTCGGCTTTGAGCCGTTTTCAACCTTTCCCTGATAAGTTGCACTTTCTGCATAGCTTCATGAACCAAGTCTGGTCCTATCAATGTAGCTTCACTAACTTCAAATCACCCTTAGTAGACCCAAACCTTCTACCATATAATGCCTCAAATGGGGCCATCTGAATACTGGAGTGGTAGCTACTGTTGTACGCAAATTCAATGAGAGGAAAGTGATCATTCCAACTGCCCTTAAAGTCGATCACACAAGCTCTCAGCATATCTTCTAAGATATGAATAGTCTGCTCAGCTTGTCTATCTGTCTGAGGGTGAAAAGTTATGCTGAGCTTGACTTGAGTACTGAGTCTTTTCTGAAATGACTTCCAGAAATGCGAGGTGAACTGGTACTTCTATCTGAAATAATGGACAAGGGCACCCCATGTAGTCTGACTAACTCTCGGATGTACAGGCTAGCATAATCCTCTACTGAGTCTATAGTGTTAACTAGGAGGAAATGTGCTGACTTAGTCATCCGATCTACTATCACCCAAATTGAGTCATGTTGCCGGCGATTACGAGGTATCCCTGTAATAAAGTATATATTCACTTCTTCCCACTTCCACGTGAGTATGCTGATATCCTGAGTCATACCTCCAGGTCTCTGATGTTCAACTTTAACCTGCTGGCAGTTCACGCACTTAACCGCAAATTCTGTAATATCTCTCTTCATGCTGTTCCACTAGTAGATTTCCCGTAGATCACGGTACATCTTAGCAGCACCTGGGTGGATAGAATATCTGGAGCTGTGTGCTTCTGCCAGTGTTTGCTGTCTTAATTCACCTACATCCGGTACACAAAGTCTGCACTGGTAACGAAGCACACCATCTCTCCCTTTGGAAAAATCCTCCACTTCTTTTCTGAGAATTGCTTCTTTCTTGTTAAGCAGCATGGGATCTTCATCCTGCCTTGACTTAACTTCAATAACTAATGAGGAATTTGACCCACTTTGCATTACTACTCTGCTCTCAGCTGAATCGACCAACTGCACTTCCAACTGAGCTAACTTGTGAATATCTTTTGCCTGTTCTTTTCTGCCCTCTTCAACATGAGCAACTCTCCCCATGGACATTTTGCTTAGGGCATCAGTCACCACATTGGCCTTGCCCGGATGGTATAGCTTCTCTGACGAAGATTCAAGTCCTTCTGACTGAACACGTACTGAAGGCTCTTGTGATCGGTGAAAATATCCACGTGAACCCCATAAAGATAATGCCTTCATATTCAAAGTAGACACCACCGTTGCCAATTCAAGGTTGTGAGTCGGGTAGTTCTTTTCATGAACCTTGAGCTGTCTGGAGGCGTAAGTATCACCTTACCTCGCTGCATCAGAATGCAACCGAGTTCAACTCCGGAAGCATCACAATATACTACGAACCCATCTGTTCCTTCTGGTAAGGTTAAAACTGGAGCGGTAGTGAGTCGAGTCTTTAACTCTTGAAAACTCTTCTCACACGCGTCTAATCATTGAAACTTCACCTTTTTCTGGGTTAGCTTAGTCAGAGGAGAATCAATGGAGGAAAATCCTTCTATAAATCATCGGTAATAACCGACTAGACCCAGGAAACTTCTGAGATCTGTTGGGGAAGTAGGTCTTGGCCAGTCTTTCACCGCTGCTATCTTTGGAGGATGTACCTGAATACCCTCTCCTGAGACCACGTGACCAAAGAAATTCACATACTTCAACTAGAATTCACATTTGCTAAATTTAGCGAACAACTGGCGGTCTCTAAGCATCTGTAACACTATCCTCAGATGGTTAGCATGCTCTTCCTCATTTCTGGAGTATACCAAAATGTTGTCTATGAACATAATGATGAACATGTCTAGATACTGTCTAAATACCCTATTCATTAGGTCCATGATAGCTGCAGGGGAATTAGTTAGTCCAAAGGACATAACCACGAATTCATAGTGACCATACCGAGTTTTGAAGGCTATTTTTGGTATGTTACATTCTCTGACTCTATGTTGATGATACCCCGACATGAGATCTACCTTGGAAAAACAACTAGATCCATGAAGCTTTTCGAATGAGTCATTAATCCTAGGTAGGTGGATACCTATTCTTGATTGTAAATTTGTTGAGTTGATGGTAGTCGATTCATATTCTAAGAGTACCGTCTTTCTTTCACATGAACAACACTAGAGCACCCCATGCAGAGATGCCAGGCTTGATGAAACCCTTATCAAGTAGGTCTTTTAGTCGCTCCTTCAACTCCTTAAGCTCCGCTGGAGCCATTTTGTAAGGAGGAATAGAGATGGGTTGAGTGTCTAGAAGAAGGTCTATGTTGAAGTCTAATTCCCGTTCGGGAGGGACTCCGGGAAGATCTTCGGGAAACACGTCAGGGAATTCGCTAACAACTAGAACTGACTAGATTGTTGGGGTCTCGGAGCTCGAATCTTTGACCCAAACTAGGTGATAAATGCACCATTTAGAAATGAGCTTCCCTGGCTTAAGGTAGGAAATAAACTGACCCTTAGGTGTTGAACTACTGCCCCTCCATTCTAAAACTGGCTCATTTGGAAATTGAAATCTGATGACTCTAGTTCTGTAGTCGACTGAGGCATAACCGAAGTGTAGCCATCCATGCCAATAATGAGGTTGAAATCGACCATGTATAACTCTACTAGATCAGTTGGAATGAATTTACTCAGTACTGAGACTGGGTAGCTTCTATACACCCGGCTGGCTCTAACTAATTCACCAACTAGGGTAGAGACTGAGAATGGTTCTAAGAGGACTTCTGGATTGATTTCAAACTGGGAAACTACATAGGGATTCATTAATGATAGTGTGGCTCCTAGATCTAGTAGGGCATACACATCTAGATAGAAGAAACATAACATACCCATGACTACGTCAGGTGAGCTCTCTTGATCCTAACGAGAGGACAAAGCATAAAAGCGGTTTTGACACTAACTGCCATCCATACCTAAAGTGTTACCCTGTTGAGCTAGACGGCCTGCTGGGGCTACGGAAGTGGTAGACTGTGATCTCCCTCCTCCTGCTGATAGACATTCTTTTAGTCGGTGACCTAGCCGTCCACACCCAAAGCAACCCTATTTGCCCTGGAGGCATTCACCTGGATGGTTTATGACATACTTAGGGCAAGCTAGATAACAGTTGCTGGAATTGTAACTTTGGGACTGACAGTCAGATGCTCTACCCTTCTGATCCTTACGGGACCGAAAGTGCAATACCCCAGAGAGGCCTAAGAATAGACCCAGGAGTTGAATTTGAAAAGTGTAGAAAACTGGCAAAAATATCATAGGACGGGCGACACAACGACTTATGGTTGGATACCATGAGTCCTCATAAGTTGTCGTTGTTTGGAAAGTTCAGGGAAGCAGTGGAGACAACGGATGGTATAACGACTCGTTGTCAGGAACAACAAGTCATTGTTACCAGTCGTTGGAAGGACTGGACTTAGGCTGAGGGGAGAACAAGGGGGCATCCCACGATTCGTTGTGAGAGGCAACAACCTGTTGTTTCTAGTCATTGTTTGAGGGTTGAGGATTTCAGTGCATTCAACGGATGGAGACCACGACTCGTTGAATTCCACCACGATCGTGGTGAGGCTCATGGAAAGGAAAGTTAGATTTGGTCAAGGAGTTGACGACGGACGATCCAACGACTCATCTTTTGAAGTAACAACTCGTCCTAATGAGTCGTGGGAAGAATATGAGGATGTCATGATGCAGTGGACCCAACGACTCAATACCACGAGTTGTGGTATGTTGCAACGACCCGTTGGGTCGTTCGTTGGTCTGTCCGGATCAATTTTTAGGGAAATAATTTTAAGGGAATTTTTGACTTTTCCACATTTAAGACCCTAAAACTACGTCGTTTTAGATATTTTCTGAGTGTGATAGGATGAGTTAAGTCCTTTATGCATGCCCATTCTCATGCACAATCTTAGAGAGATTTTTGGGAGATTCAAGGTCTTCTTCCCCAAGTTTCCATCTCTTTCTTTGTGGGTATTCAAGGAAATTCGCATCAATCCATTTCCAGATATGTAGGATTTTAGAATGGGTGAAATTCTTCCTCACCCATACCCAAATTTTAATTTAAATCATGAATTCTCCTATTCAAGTCTATGGGGTTTTACCCAAATGCATGAAAATGTGATTTCTCTTTATAGGCATGATTTAATTAAGTTTTAATTATTGGATTATGAATGATGGGCAGATTTTATTATTATTCTCTTTAAATCATGTTTCAAGGTTTTTCAATATGAAGTTTCATGAAAGTTATGATTTACGATGAATATGCAATATTTTGAATTTATTGATGACGGAAAAGAATGAATTCAAGTTACCCATGTTTATGAGAATATGTTGAAAGAATTGAATATGATGAAGTATTGGACAATGCCCACATGTTGAAGAATGATCCATGATTTATGAAGCGAATTACTTGATTTATTGATTTATGATGTTGGTCGATGAAAAGGCCTATGATTCTTGGCTAAGCATGTTTTAAAGGGGATCAATGATGACAAATGTTATATTTTAGCCAATGAATCTTAATGAATGACGTTATTGATATACGTATGAGCCTATATGCATGTTTTTGGGAGCCGTGTCTAGCACCGAGCAGCCCGGCATTCAAAGGACTACGCCGGTGTCTCATAACCACGTGCCACCGTTGGTTAAGATTTAAATGATATAATGTATTGATAATGATCCCCTAAAATATGATATCACGCCTAATGCACGACCCTCGCTTGGCAAGCCAGGGTCGGCTCTGCCCACTTAAGCGAGATAGTGAGACATCATGAAAGGCTCTACCATGATGGTGTCAGTTATGACGAGTCCTCCCATTGTTTCACATGTTTTATGCATTATTATGTTTATATTATTGGATCAAGTTATGTTTTGATCAAGTTTACTTACGATTATAAAAAGTAATGATTATGAATAATTTGAAAGTCTTGAGCCTTATGTTTTATTACGAAGATTTTGATCTAAGTATGATGTCCTTCTCCTATATTTATTTATGAGTTTTATTTACTCTAAAATGTCCGTTTTACCTACCTTGCATACTCGATACATTCCACGTACTGAACGTATACTTTCTATGCTGTATCATTTCATGATACAAGGTCCGGATTTCAGGCTCATCCTCACCCTTAGTCCATCTCAGCTTACGCTTTCAGCTTATTGGTGAGTCCTCATGTTCCGAGGGCCATTTGACATACTTTTATGATATTTATGTTTCAGTATTGATCGGGTTAGTTGGGGATGTTGTCCCATCAACCCATCTTATATATTAGAGGTTACTCAGCTATGTATATATCCAGTATTTCCTGGTGTTATGTTATAATTACGTTCCCACTATGTTTTTATGATTATCATTTTGCTTATTTGAATGAGATTAGTTGTATGCATGTGCCATGGGTCGACTTAGGGTCTCTCGGGGTCTCTTGTCTCGTGTCTACGATCCGAGGTGTACGTTCGGGTCATGACAGGAAGGTAGGGGCACTAGCTGAAGTGGGTGCTTGAGCCCTCTGCTGCTGCTGCTACTACTACTCTACCGCTGGACCTTTGGTGGCCATAATATGATTGACCAGTTCTAGCCCGCTTGTTCTCCCGCTCCAAATCTTTTAGCTTTTCTACCTTAATCTGCTGGGCATGAACGATGAGGTTGGAGAGGTCAATATCCTTTAGGAGCATCGCGGTCCTGCACTCCTTAAGTACCAGGTTTGATACTCCATTGACGAACATAAGCATGTGATCCCTTGGCTCAGCTACCATCTCTGGAGCATAACTCGGCAATCGAGTGAACTCCAATACATATTCCTCCATGGTCTTGTTACTCTGCTTCAAGTTCATGAACTCTGTGACCTTAGTCTAGAAATGCTGTGGTGAACTCTTCCCACTCTACCGGTTCTGCTCTTGCTGGCCTCCCTTCCTTCCATTGGTCGTACCAAATCAGAGCCACCCTTTTCAACTAGTAGGCAGCTAGATCATCACTCTCCACAGAACTAACACCTATAATTCGGGTGATATTTCACACCTCATCAACAAATTCCTACGGGTCCTCCTCCACCTTGGATCCCTTAAAAGCTAGAGGGTTCATTCGAGTGAAATCTCGGACACTAGCAGCTACTGCGGACCCTTTTGTGTTCACCAGAACCACATGTTGGTTCATTTGATTAGTCACTGTCTAAGCCAGCAGCTGGATTGTCACTGTAAATTCTGCTGAGGATGCTTGATCATCCTGAGGGGCTGCTGGAGCTGGTGGAGCAGGTCGGTTAGCGTTGCCAGCCCTTCTCCCGTTTCCTCGTCTTGGAGGCATAGTTTCAATGAAACAAAATAGAGCACGAGTTAGAAGATTGTTTTTGTATTTGAACTTTATCGCATGATAAGTAGTATGAACAAAAGGGAGTTTCCCTAATAACGTCTTGTAGCCTCCTAGTCATAAGTGTGGCGCACTTCACACCCATGAGAAGGACTCTACTTGATGCGACTTTCAGACATCCTAGGATACTCTAAAACTAGTGCTCTGATACCAAGTTTGTCATAACTCGAGTCTATACCCTAGAAGAGACACGGTACTTGGTGCCACAAGTCACCCCAAGCTAACCCATGGTTTATCATTGCACTGGTAATTGAAACATAAGCGAAAGCCTTAAATAAGTAAAATCATTTAAGAAAAACTGATTTGACAAGAGTCAATACATTTAAAATACAATACTAAAAATCTGTGTTTATGTATGAAAGCCATGTAACACCTTGAAACTTTCCTAGATCAGACTTAGGCCTTGCAAGAAAAATTCAGAAGAAAAACCAGAAAATCTACCTCAGAACGACTGAGACAACGATTCATGATCAGCTCCAATGACTCATGTGTCAGTCGTGGTTAGCTCTGGTTGATTAGCTGAGAACCCACGAGATAAGGAATGACCTGTTGTGTAAAACAATGAGTTGTCCTGTCACTCGTTGGTTCCCTAGCTCAGAATCCCTTCTCTAGGACCTCACGACTCAACCAACGAGTCATTGTCAGAAGCAATGACCCGTTGTGTGAGTTGTTGTGTGAGACTCCTAGAAACCTATTCCAGTGATGACGAGTGGAAATAGTGACTCGTTGTGTCCCACAATGAGTCGTGGTCACTATCCGTCATGTCAAGTTTGAGGTCTTTAGGAATTCTTCTAGTGAACATAACGACTGGACATAATGACCCGTTGGGTCCACCAACGAGTCGTTGTGTCACATGTTGTCAAGCTTACCAGGTTTCCTCGTTCAGTGACCATTGGAGGGACCAACGACTCGTTGGTTTACCAAAAGAGTCGTGGTGGCCCCCGTTTCCAGATACAGTATTTTTAACCCCCAGGTAGTAGGACCAATGAGAGGTCACAACTAACGACTCATTGAGTGACTCGTTGGGTCCCTGTCGGTCAGTTTTCAGATTTCTATTCTAGGAATATTTTAGTAATTTCTCACCTATTTAGTCCCTAGACTACATCGTTTTAAGTATTGTTTCAGAGATATTATAGGGATTGAACGGTTTCCCCCCTCATTCCCTATGTAAACTATCAGAATATGGATCATAGAAACTTAGACTTTTCCTCTCAAGCAAGAACTAGGGTTCCTCATCAGTGCAGAAATTCAAGCTTTCTTCTTCAGGGATTTCTTATCCGGGTATGTGGGAATTCAACAAGGGAATAGTTCTTCCCTTGTGTCCCCAAAAATCTTCGCTATTTTTCTCTATCAGTTCAGCCCTGCAGATTCAAAATGTAGAAAAGTTATTAGACTAATTTTGTTAAGATTTCAAGTGATATATTTCTCATGATTTTTAACTGCTTATTATTCCCTATTTCTAGACATTTATGAGAATTGTATCTTGTGGAATGATTTATCCCTAGTTTTCAGTTCAGTAGAATTTAGAATCTTACATGCTGGACTAGTTTCCTTGCAACTTGATTCTATTAGATTTGAGATTCCCATATCGTTAGTGTATGTGGAAATTTTAGTCATATATATACATGTCCAGTCTCTGTCAAATTATTAAACTCAGTGTTGTCCAAAAATGTCAGCCGATTAGTTTGACTACAGTTAATTCTTGAGGTGTCAGTGGTGCCTCCCAGTTATCAGTATTAGACTTAGAAACAGATTTTAGTGGTTCTTTAGGCGATCATGATACTTTTAGATAAGCAGCTCTGACCAGTCATAGAACACCAGTTACAAAATCCAGTCCGATAAGACTCTCAGGGTACTTCCAGATAGGTATTCCTAACTTAGTCTTGGACCATATTCGAGCTATCAACTTAGTAGTCAGTATAGGACTATCTATTGGGAGTAGGACCTAACATCTAGCGGAGTGGGGTTCTAGCACACCCAGGTTTCTAGAACTACATTGCCACCGTTGATTATTTTTATTGGCCTCATTGCCCCAGACTTGTGATCATCCAGTTCATGCCTTTATATCTTTGAAAGGTATATTGGGTCCTACCGTTGGGGTGTATATATCAGACTCCATGTCTAGCTCACGTGGTTATATGTCGGTTATAGACTCTTTCAGTAGTCAGCTCAGTCTTAGATTAGCTTAGTCCAGTTCAGTTTCAGATTAGCTGAGCTCAGAGCAGTTTTAGATTACTTAGTTCAGATCAGTTTAGTATAGTAAATTAGATCAGTACCTCAGATTTAGGGAATGTCTTTTACCATCAAACAGGGTCATCTTGACCATCTCAATATAGTTTAATTTGTTCAGTTTCAGCATTTCAGTTGGTCATTGCATGTCTTTACAGTTCAGTGATTTTATCCTCCATGTTATGGTTTCTCCTACTTACTCAGTAAATTCAAAGTATTGACGCATACCTTTTATGTTGTATTGTTTTATGATACAACTGCAGGTTTTCAGTCTCAGCATCATTAACAGATCGCATTCAGGAGTTTTCAGCTGCACCAGTGGTGAGTCCTCCTCATTTGGGGACGATGATTATTTTTTCAGTTGTTTTTCTTTTAGTTAGACTGTGTTAGCTATGGGCTTGTCCCAGCAACTCATCAGATAGATGGATTTTATACACAGACATAGATCCAGATTTTTAGTTTTGTTTCAATTGTATTAAAACTTTATGATTTAGTTCTTCTTCATAAATATTTTATTTTATTATTTTTAAAGCTTCCACTATGTTTTTACTCAGATTGCTAGTGTATGATAGACCATGGGTTGACTTGGGGTTACTTGTGACTCCAAGTACCATATCTCATCCTGGGTATGGACTCGGGGTGTGACAAACTTGGTATCAGAGCAGTAGGCTTAGAGTATCCTCGGATGTCCGAAAGCCGCGTCGAGTAGAGTCCTTTTCATGGATATGAAGCATGCCACACTTATGACGGGGAGGCTACTAGATGTTATTAGGGAAACTCCCTTGCGTTCATACTCTTTATCGTGTGTTGAAGTTCAATTCCAGAAACGTTTTCCTAACTCGTGCTCTATTTTGTTTTAGTGAAACTATGCCTCTAAGAAGACAAAACAAAAGAAGGGCTGGCAACGCTAATCGACCTGCTCCACCAGCTCCAACAGCCCCTCAAGATGATCAAGTGTCCTTAGTATAATTTAGAGTGGAAATCCAGCTGTTGGCTCAGATGGTGACTAATCAAGTGAACCAGCAGGTGGTTTCGGTGAACATAATCGGGTCTGCAGCAGCTGCTAGGTTCCGCGATTTCACTCGAATGAACCCTCTATCTTTCCATGGATCTAAGGTGGGAGAGGACCCACAAGAGTTCATGGATGAGATCAGGAAGGTCACCCGAATTATGGATGTTAGCTCCTCGGGTAGTGCCGACCTAGCTGCCTACTAGCTAAAAGGGGTAGCTTAGATCTGGTACGACTAGTGGAAGGAGGGGAAACCAGCGGGAGTAGAACCGGTGGAATGGGAAGAGTTCACTACAACCTTCTTAGATAGATTCTTTCTCCGAGAGCTCAGGGAGGCTAAGATGGCTGAATTTATGAATCTAAACTAGGGAAATCGGACGGTGGAAGAGTATGCACTAGAGTTCACAAGGTTGTCTAAATATTCTCCAGAGATGGTAGCCGAGCCAAGGGCTCGCATGCTGAAGTTCATCAATGGAGTATCAAACTTGGTCCTCAAAGAGTGCAGAACTGCAATGCTTATCAAGGATATTGATCTCTCCAGCCTCATAGTTCATGCCCAACAGATTGAGGCAGAAAAAATAAAAGACTTGGAGCGGGAAAACAAACGGTTAAGGACTGGCTAGTCATATTATGGCTACTAGAGATATGGAAGTAGTAGACGCCCACAATAGTAGCAGCAGCACCAGCAGATGATTCCAGCACCCACTTTAGCCAGTTCCCCTACTTTTTGATCCTGTAAGGATCAGAGGGGTGGAGCATCTGGCTCACATTCCCAGAGTCATTGCGCCTGAAACCGCTACTTATCTTTCCCTAAGTATGGCAAAAATCATCTAGGAGAATGCCTTCAAGGATGAGAGGGTTTCTTTGGGTGTGAATAGCTTGGTCATCGGCTCAAAGAATGCCCGTCAGCAGGATGGGGGAGATCGCAATCTAACACTTCAACAGATCCAGCAGGTCGACCAGCTCAGTAGGCCAACACCTCAGGTATGAATGGTGGCTAGCGCCAAAACCGTTTTTATGCTTTGTCCTCTCATCAGGATCAGGAGAGCTCACCTGACGTGGTAACGGGTATGTTGTTCCTTTTCCATCTAGATGTGTATGAACTACTGGATCTCGGACCCACACTATCATTCGTGACTCCCTATGTAGCTATCCAGTTTGATATCAGCCTAGGAGTCCTCTCAGAAACATTCTAAGTCTCTACCCCTGTTGGCGAGTCAGTTAGAGCCAGCCGGGTGTATAAAAACTGCCCGGTCTCAATCTTGAATAAGGTCATTCCCGATGATCTTGTAGAGTTAGACATGGTTGACTTTGACCTCATTCTTGGCATGGATTGGTTACACTCCGTCGCAGTCGACTGCAGAACTAGGGTTGTCAGATTTCAGTTCCCTAATGAGCCAGTTTTAGAATAGACGGGCAGTAGTTCAGCTCCTAAGGGTCGATTTATTTCCTTCCTTAAGGCCAGAAAACTTATTTCTAAAGGGTGTATTTATCATCTAGTTTGGGTAAAAGATTCCAGCTCCAAGACCTAGATTATTCAGTTAGTTCCAATTGTCAGTGAGTTCCCTTATGTGTTTCTCGAAGATCTTCTTGGAGTTCCTCCTAAGAGGGAAATAGACTTCAGCATAGACCTCCTTGCAAAAACTCAGCCCATCTCCATCCCTCCTTATAAAATGGCTCCAGCTGAGCTTAAGGAGTTGAAGGAGCAGCTAAAAGACCTCCTTGATAAAGGCTTCATCAGGCCCAACATCTCTCCAAGGTGTGCTCCAGTATTATTCGTGCGGAAGAAAGACGGTGCCCTCAAGATGTGTATCGACTATTGTTAGTTGAATAAGGTGTCAGTCAAGAAGAGGTACTCCCTACCCAAGATTGATAACTTGTTCGATCAGCTTCAGGGAGCCAGTTGTTTCTCCAAGGTAGATCTCAGGTCAAGGTACCATCAGCTAAGGTTCAAAGAGTGTGACATACCGAAAACAACTTTAGGACTCGATACGATCACTAGAAACGAGTCGTTGTGCCACCCGTTGTCAAGTTTTCCAGGTTTCCTCGTTTAGTGACCACGGGAGGAGCCAATGACTTGTTGGTTCACCTAACGAGTCATGGTGTCCCCCATTTCCAGATCCAGTGTTTTCAACCCCCAGGCAGTAGGACCAATGAGAGGTCTGAACGAGTCGTGGTCATAACCAATGACTTATTAAGTGACCTGTTTGACCCTGTCGATTAGTTTTTAGATTTTATTTTCAGGGATATTTTTGTAATTTTCCACCTATCTAGTCCCTAAATTACATCATTGTAAGTATAATTTCAGAGATATTAGAGGGATTGAATGGTTTTCCCCTTATTTCCCATGCTAACTCTCAGAAAAACGATCATATTTCATCTCTCAGGAAAGAACTAGGTTTCCTCTTCAGTGTAGAAATTCAAGCTTTCTTCTTCAAGAATTTCTAAGCAAGGTATGTGGGAATTCAACAAGGGAATAGTTCTTTTCTTTTATCCCCAAAAATCTTTTCTAATTTTCTCTATCAGTTTAGCCCTGTGGATTCAAGATGTAGAAACTTGTCAGACTAATTTCTTTGAGATTTTAAGTGGTATATTTCTCATGATTTTTAACTGCTTGTTATTCCCTAATTCTAGACATTTATGAGAATTGTATCTTGTGGAATGACTTAGCCCTAGTTCTCAGTTCAGTAGAATTTAGAATCTGGCGTGCTGGACTAGTTTCCCTGTAGC
>JACEIK010016559.1:0-15355 GCA_018107945.1 Datura stramonium
TAAATCAACTTGCGACTCTTTCTACCAAATACTTATTATTTCCTAATATCGAATGTCCATCGAGAATTTCGAGCAGCTGATGGAACAATCGCACAGTAGAATACAACTTTTTTTCTTTGATAACCGAGAAATTCCCGAGGGCCAGTACTTCAACAATTTTTTTAATATTTATTCTACCTCTTCAACAGTAATATGCCCACAAAACAAGCAATTGGATACAAGAATCACAGAAGAAAAAATCTATAGACCAAATCAACAATTTCAACAAAATTCCTATTGATATGGATACATACCAGCAAACAATACTGCATTTTTAAGCATCTCACTATTTTCAGAAAATTCCCAGCTCTAATATTTCTTGTTCTAAATGCACCTCAAAACTGAAGCAAAATCTGGCATCGAATGGGGTAGAAAGCTCCTCCTTGTACTGGATCGATGTTTTTCATCAACTAGACAGACTGTATTCGATGTTATTATGCTGTTCTTGCTTTTCGTCAAAAAATGGAAGACTCCCGGGATCTCTCTCCTCCAGCAGAAGACTTGTGGGTGTATTTCGTGGATAGTGGCTCAGGATTAAGTCGATTTCATCTCCGCTGATCTCTGTCCGATTCAGAAGAACCTAGGATAAACATGCACCAGAATCAATGATCTCCACACCAGGTTCAACTAAATTATACTAAATAATTTGGACCTAAAGTAACATTTAATCTCCGCGCAATTGGTGGAGCTTTTTTCTAATAAGAAGCATAACAAACATAAAGTTTATTTAATACTTTTTAACTTGGCAAGTTATATTTAAAGGTCTGCAGAGCAGAGGTACGCCCAAGTTAAGGATAGAAAAGTTCGAGAAACAAGTTTATAAGATACTCATTCAAAGTGTCGACAACTACCTTCACTGTTTTGAGCAAGGCGGTATCATGCTGCCTCAGCAGAGTAACTGTCTTCCCGTACATGTCACGTATGAGCTCTTCTGTCTTCTTAGCAACATCATCATCCAAATTAAAGTTGATCGGTGGCTCAGTTAAGTCATAATCATCATATAGTGATCCTCCAAAGTCGAGACGTGGACCCACAAACCTCACTCTCTTTATCCAGGGGGGAGGTTCTCCATGTATGGCCATTGGGTTTTTCATATTCCATCTGTTCAAGGACAAAAGTCAAAGCTCTGGCAGATACTGCAAAGCCAACTAAATTATAAGTAATGACTACGTACATTGTGATTATCTTACGAGCAAGCCAGGATGCATCAGCAAGGTAGTTTACAGATGCTCTTGAAGTATCACGTCCATAAATGACTTCTTCAGCAGCCCTCCCACCAAGAAATACCTTTTCAAAGATGTTCATAATGTGATCATCAGTGTTGCATGTAGGAAAGAAAAGAGCAAGCAGAAATCAGCAAATGACTTCAAAATTAGCACCTGAAGACGATGAAGCAACCGTGGTAGCCGCTCAAACATGTATGACTCATCATCAAGACGGTGAAACACAGCTTGAGACAGGGTCTGCATGTCACTTTTAAATTTTCAGTAATCACAGGAAACAATTTACATGTTCAGATGAATTCTCCACTAAATACCAACACAAGACACGATCAGAACATGTTCAAGTTTGTTAATAAAATGGATATCGGCCCTAACTTAACCTCAAAAATTAACCCAAGAGATGAGCACCATCCAAGACCATACAAGGAGACTTTAGACCACAGAAAGAGATTGCTATGAACCATACACTTAACCAGTGTGTGATCTAACACCCTCTAACGCGCTAAGACTGGACATTTGGAGTGTGAAATAAAACATTGGTAGCCCAACACAGGTGAGTCCACTACTAAAAGAAGGGATTGGCTATGATACCATATTAAGAAAAATTTAATTTGTCTTGAATTTGCAAATAAAATGTAAAATATATAAGGCAGGCACCTAAATTTGCCTTTGAGAGAATTTTCCCCTTTACACCAGTCAGTATTGCTAATTGGAAAGTTGACAGAAGAAAGGAGGGGAAATGACACACTAACCAAAGGGGAATGAATCATTTTTCAATTTTTCATTTTCTTTTAAGGTTTCATCGACCAAGTAACAAATTCAAAAATAGAAAATCTGATACTGTTCATTTTATACCATCTTATCTTTATCACACTTCTATTTTACAATTCAAAATTAATATAGTTCTAAACTCCTTTCTTGTTCCATTCAGCTTTATTGTTTGTTTGGTTTGCAAATGATTGTCCAAGAGACAAAGACCTTATAAGGAGATTAACAGTCCATATCCAATGGATACGGGATTCTAACAAAGTTGTAGCCCAGGAATCTAATATAGAATGCAGTCAAGGCATATGAGAAATATAGTTTTGGTTGCGGCGTCAGGAATGGCTATGTTCTTATATGTGACACACTTTCATTTTTAGTCCGTTCCAAACAGAATGACACTTCTAAATTGGGAAACAATTGAGTCTACAGTTATTGTTTTACTACTAATATAGTAGTTTTTATAACCATGCAAATGTTACGGCGTGTTTAAGGCAATATTATCAAAGGCTCATTTTAATGTGCCTAAGACTTGAAGTTCAAAAAGGCTCAAGGGAGGCGCTTCGCGTCGCTTAAGTTGCTTCAGTGTAGGCGAGGAATTAAGGCATGCGTCTCACTGCCCATGAGTTGTATCTTAAATCAAGCACTACTAAACAATAAATATAGTCGACTAAGAGATGTATTAATTGTTAAGAAAAACATTATGAATGAATTTGTTACTTTTTTCTTGCATATATTTTGTCCTTCATTGTGCTTTTTTTTACTTGCCTACACTTTAACTGCGCTTTGCGCTTAAACCCCAATAAACCTGGATTTGGAGCACTTTTTAAAGCTTTTTCGCCTATGACAACACTGAATTAAGGCCACAAGTTTCAAAATTTTTTATAGTCATATATATGTTATGACGTGATTTAGACCATAAGTTTCAAAGATCTTCATTTCTCTTCTAAACTCTGCATAATTTGGAATGGAGGGAGTAATAAATAAGACCAAAAAAAGATGATGTTCAAAGATGAAGCAACTAGAGAACAAATCAAACCTGGCCACGTGGATTGATAGATATTCTGTCACAACGCTCAACTTCAGCATTCTCATATTGCCTCAAAAGATGAGAAGTCAATGCAGTCCCCACCTCGGTAATCGCTCGACGACACTGCCCCTGATGACCCAACTCAATCCCAACCCGTCTAGGTCCTACTGTAAGTCGGTCAACTGCATCATCCATATCTGGCTGAAGAATTGAGTTGTGCCCTCTCCTGACTGCTACTAAAGCAGCCTCCTGGAGAAGCTGAGCCAGCTTTGCACCTGACCATCCTGAATTACAACACCACCATTTAGCAGATCAGGAGCAGGAATTAAAATGAGACCACTATAATGCAAAAAAATGATGGACGAACTATGGCATTAACCCTCATCCTCCACTGGCCACAGGGACTACTGCAGCTCCAGAGTGAACAAGCAAATGTAATCTTTTAGAGTCATGGGAGCAAAACACTAGTGGACTGAAGATGATCTCCTATGAATGAAAAGGAAGTGAAGTTGAATACCAGGTAAATTTTGGGCATAACTAGCCAAATCAACAGTATTTGATAATTTAACTTTCCGTGCATGTACTTTCAAAATTTCCAATCTTCCTTTTGCATTGGGAGGCCGAATTCTTATCTGAAAGAGAGAAATGTAACAAGCATGAAATATGGTGTTCCAGAAAGAAGTGAGGAATAAAGACCACATAGCTTGTATAAGTAATTAGACACTTCTTAAACTCACTCATAATCTCAACAAAACCATATTAACTTATGATGCTTTATTGAGTTCAGAGCACCACCTCCTCTATTTTTTTTTCTGAAAAGATAAGGTATTTTGTTCAGGGTACTTATTCTCTGTAGAATCTAGCAAGATTTATCGGTGTCTCAACATAATTAATAAGCCACCTGAAATGAAAAATGATTCCTGCCTTGCAAGTCAAACAATGTTTTGCCCATAAAGGACGTCTATTAGGATTTAAAAGCCCAAAAAAAGGTAGCCCCATCCAAGGACTTTGTAAAGGAACTTTGCAGTACACTTGGCATCACATAAAATAACACCCTGTAAATTCAGTTTGATGTGGAATCATAACACTTCGATTAATTTTTTTTTGGTTTGATTAGCTTTTATCATACTCCTTTTTATTAAGCATATAGAAACATCTAATATAGAAAGAATAAATAAGTCGAGAAATCATGAATAGGAGCCTTCTATAAACATGGAAAATGTTATATAAATCCTCCCAACCAACGCATGCACACACAGACAGAACCATGAATAGAGTGATTCAAGTCATGAGGAGCTCAGTTATTAAAGAATTTAACTCAATGGGAGAACAAACCTTGCGATCAAATCTACCAGGACGAAGAAGAGCAGGATCTAATAAATCCCTTCGATTTGTGGCCCCTAAGAATATAACACCTTTCCCAGTATCAAATCCATCTAGCTCGATCAACAACTGGTTTAGGGTAGTTTCCCTTTCTTGAGTTGCCGCGTTATAGAGGTGGTCAGTAGATTCACTAAATATCCCTTGACGCCTGTTTATTAAGAATAATAATTTTGAGAAACTATAACTATTGCACATGCCTACAGGTCATTTATGAATGATAATGTCATTTCTTCACAATTAAAAAGAATATCTAGACGGCCACACACTGAACACATTAGCGTGTCCACAACATGACATTACAGCTCCACATTTCCATTTGCACTAAGCTAAACCAGTAAAAGAAACACACATTCACCATTATTCATTTAGAAAAATATCCATACCTTGTTGCGAGTGCATCGATTTCGTCAATGAAGATAACTGACGGTCTATTCACCTGTGACAAGAATCAGGGCATTCTTCAAAACATAAGAAGGGAAGTCACATGGTTCATTGACTACATATTATGCTCACCTTGGCTCTCTTGAACAAATCTCTAATACGAGCAGAACCAACACCAACTAGAACTTCCACAAATTCAGAACCAGCCATTTGGTAAAAAGGAACACCAGCTTCACCTGCTATTGCCTTGGCAACCAGGGTCTGAGAAAAGCATGAATAGGATTTTAGTTTGAAGAAACTCTTTTTCTTTTGGAAATCCATCTAAGGTCTGAAATGGACAACCAACCTTGCCACATCCAGGAGGTCCCTCCAGAAGAACTCCATGTGGGGGCTTGATCCCCATTTTATCAAATAGTTCAGGATTCTTCAGGTATCTTACCAACTAGCCAGAAAAAATTGGCAGGAAATAGAAGCACTTTAATCTAAAGATTGTGGCTGAGGGACAAGCTTTCACGCATTATAATGGAAAAGAATAATACAATAAGGAAGTATTATATGTGGTGTAAAACGTTGTTACCTCTTGAAGTTCTTCCACTGCTTCCTCAATCCCAGCTACATCATTAAATGTGACTCCAGTTGAACCCTGAACAGAAACTTCTTACTTAAGAAACAAAATATTGGTCATAATCTACAAAAGAAAAGTTCTGAGTGTCTGTGACCAGAGAGAGTGAGAAACTGGAAACTCACATCAACACGTGCTTGTGGCTTAGACTGAGAGAATTCTATGCCTTGCCATATATCCTGAATGAAGCACATAACATCTTAAATATTTGCAAGAAGCAAGTATTGGTAAACTGCTAATTCTAGGATATGGAGTATTACTCACCCACTTTCTGAAGTTCTTAGGTCTTCGTGAAAGAGTGAATCGGACAAGAAGAACCATAGTCCCAAAAACAAGCACGATTGGTTTCAGCATATCAATACTTGCAGAGATACCACCAAAAGCGTACACTTCATACAACTTGGAGAAAATTCCTCCACCAGTAAAAACATCAACAACCTTATCCCATACTCTTTCTAAGATGCCAAAGATGAGACCAAAGAATAGCCTAAGAAATGGTTTGGCCACAGGCCACATGACATACACAGTCACGGCAAAGACAAAGCTTGTCACAGCAAACACAGCTGAAGCCAGGAAAGCACCCACAATCACCGCCGCAGCAGTCATTACAGCGGTCAGCATTCCAAGTTCTACCATTACTCTGCTTGATATCTTCGATGCAGCTGGATTAGGATACTCTGGTAATTTTCCCACCCAAGACTGCAATAGGATCACTTCGTAAGAGGCAAAGGAAAAAGAAAGAAAGGTTTTCCAATGTACTTGAAAAGCCAAAGAGTTTCCACCCTGTTATCGGTAAGCCACATCTTTACACCAAACTTAGGTTCTACAGCCTTGTCAATAGACTGGGTTACTAGAGAAAGCACCAGTTCCTTCAAGCAACTACAAGGTCAATCTTAAGCTAAAAAGAAGAGATAAAACAACCTTATACAAAGGGATTTGAGTACCTTTTCACATATTTTAATTACTCTTTTCCCTTGTGATATGGACAGCCACCGGTATAACAAGATGTCGATTTATCTACACTTTCGGAAATATATGATCTTAATGGCAGATTTGATTACTGAAATTGTGCTCCTCTTTCCCAGCATCATATAACTAGATTCAAAGACAATTTTGTATATCACTCTTTAGGCTGTCAGTTGACATTTAGATGCTGCTACCACTTCTGCGCATCAAATGTCCCCCAACTATATAACAACAACATACCCAGTGTAGTTCCACAAGTGGGGTCTAGGTAGGATAGTGTGTACGTAGCCTAACGCCTACCTTGTTACCCCAACTATATACCTACTGCAAAAGAAAGGAAAAAAGTAAAAAAGAAGCTCATCCCAGTGGACTGCACATAAATGAATCAACAGTCTATGTTAAACTGATTTGTTGCTCAATTTCTTCAAACTAAAAGCCGTGATTTCCATTTCCAAATTTCACCATCTTCCTCTAACCCTACAAGCTTTCCAGTGCAATTATTTTAGATGAAGAAAGAATATTATTAACAAAAGAGCATTAACCAGCCCGTATACCAAAAAATAGAAAATCTTACAAAAATACATGATATACGAAAGCCAACCAATCATCTATACAAAAAGTAACCCTCATGGGTGCACCAAAAAGAAATAAGGGAAAAGAGGCTATTTCTCAAGTGTATGGCATCTTTCTCTATTCTATCAAAAGCTCTCCTATTCCTCTCTTTCCATATAGTCCACGTCAGTGGTAATGGTGCAACTTCACATGCCCTGCATTAGCCACTCAAAACTAAACCATCTCATCAACTCTCTCCATATGAAGATGCTACCCAACAATGTAAGAATAGGTGATCTACGTCTTCCCCTGATTCGCCTTCTTCTTTCA
Organism: Datura stramonium; assembly: GCA_018107945.1. Classification (NCBI taxonomy): domain Eukaryota; kingdom Viridiplantae; phylum Streptophyta; class Magnoliopsida; order Solanales; family Solanaceae; genus Datura; species Datura stramonium. The sequence goes on from JACEIK010016559.1 coordinate 7,289, forward strand.
CATTTCTCGGCATTACCCACTCAAAATCAAACCATCTCATCAGCTCCCCCATAACGAAGATGCTACCCGACAATGTAAGACTAGGTGATCTACGTCTTCCCCCGATTCTTTCTTTGCACATGAAGCATAAATTAACACGAGTAATTTTTCCCTTTCTCCCGTTCTCTGCTGTCAAGATCAATCCCTCGTGGCTAGCCAATAGAAAAAGCACACCTTTCTCAGTACTCTATGGATCCATATCTAGGTATGTGGGAAAACAATCTCCTCTCTCACCAAAAGCTTCACATAATAGGACTTACCGGATGCCCCCATTTCCCATTTCCAAACATCTTGACAACCCATAGTAAATTTTTTCTTGGTGGAGTAAACCAATCAAGTTTGAAATTCTCCAACTTTCAATTCTTGTAAGTTTCTACTAAACCTCAAATCCCAAAACACATCTTCCCCTTGTAAACTCCATAATTGTATAATTGACATCCTTTTGTGGCAAGAAATCCTATACATGTTAGAGAAAGTGAGACTCAAAATATTGTTTCCACACCACCTATGACCCCAAAAACTCATTGTACTCCCTGCACTTCAAGAGAAGCATTCTCATTGAACTCTTCCCACCCCTTTGAATTTATTTTACCCACAATGGTTAACAGTTAAAGATAAATATAACCATCAGATTATCAACATTAACCACAGTGCGCAGTAACAAATATTAGCAGCTGATATGCTTTTGTCTGCAGCTACATCTATATTTGAGTTTTAAATACACACATACTTCAATTATTTGTTGCTTTCTCATGTCAGCTTATACTTGTCTGCTTAAATGTCTTTTTGTCGAACTCAAATAAAGGTTTATGTGTTCCTTAGAACTGTGCACAAGAAGGCTTTTCTTTTTAATTAGTAACTGGTACAACAAGACATGTAAGCTTGAGTATTATTTTAAAACATCCAACAATAAAAGATCCCAAGTCGCTAGGCCAAAACAGATAATCTGAATTTAGTAAAAATTTTACCGAAGAGAGTAAAGGCAAATTCACAGGAATTTCCTTTCAAGAGATGGTAACTACAATGAATCAAGACATAATGAGAAACAGTAATTAAGTTTTCATCTGGAACTTGCAATCAATGCATTTGGTTGATGGCAGAAATCTATATTTTGTTGCAAAGAAGCCTGTCTATCAAATAAGAAAACAAGGAAGCTTCCCATATCATCACGAGACTAACTATACTTCAGTACAAGTGCTTGTTAACAAAGAAATTAATTCAGGCTGATAAATCATAGCAATGCACCGTCTGCTTAAGCTATATGTTTAAGTTCTTTCAAAAAATTTCCACCAGATAATGAAGCTAATGTCACTAGGCATCATTAAACAAAGCACTGAGAGAAGTGAAATACCATCATTTGCTTCTCAACTTCATACCGCGGCCCCATGTACTCCTCTAATAGAGCCTGAGCTTGATTTTGATCCATCTTCATTGCCCTAATTGATATCAGTAACACTAGAGAATGATCACAGAAACATAAAAATCTATGATAGTGAATGAAATTAACCAGTTCATAAGAAATTAACCAGTTATGATACTAACCATTTAGTTCTCTGCAAGCTCTTCACTCCAGGCATCTCCTTCAACTCAACAACAAAATCTCTAGACCCAAATCCCAAAGAAGCTCCAGTATCCTCTTTAAAAGTCAACAGCTTTATCTTATCACATTTCATGTACTTCTGAAAATCCTCCAAGCTCATCTTGGGCAAATCCTCAACATTTTTTTCAAATTCCTCTTCTTCAGATAAATTAGCACCAAAAATTTGCTCAGGAACATATAACTTCCCCTTGTACTCCCTCAAAATGTCCTTCAAAAACACATCCTCAGACTTCACTAGACTACCCTCATCACTACCATTCTTCACCAGTCCTTTAATATTCAACCTTTTCAGTATCCCCAAAACGCCACCATTTAACCCCTTCTTACCCAAATCTTCTTTTTCCTTTAGGGTGTAAAGTTTATTCCGAATTAGGTATTTGGGTTCCACCTGGCTGGGGTTTTCTTTCAAAACCCTAGTCACAAAATCCTCACTATTGCTTCCCCCCTCTTCAGAGGGATTCGAATTTGACTTCCATTTTCCAAGAATTGCATATGGACAATGATAAAAATGTGATCTTTTTCTGAAATTTCTATGAAGTACGGATTTCTTAAAACTTTTTTGACATGGGAATTTGATTATGAATGAGCTCTGCAGTTGAATGTTGGGCTGTGGATGAATGGACCTTGCTGATATACAATTGTTACCTGCTGAAAAAGACATGTTTACTGAACTCGGACTCATTGAATTGATACCTTGGACATGTGAAGAAGCATTTTACTAAAATTGAAGTTCTTTAAGCTCTGCAGTTTGTTCTCGGAGTGTATGAAGAAGAGCTTCACAAGGGAGAAGATGGAGTTTATCCGAATCCGAATTGTCAAAGGGGTGAACCGGTGACCCGTATCCGCATTAGGTCGTTTATAAACATTTAAACCCTGTGTTGTAAACTTTATTGATTTTGAAGTGTATATTGAAGAAAATATATAAACTTACCATCAAACCTCTTTGTTAGCCGAAACGTGAAAGAAAGAACAAGTAAGAACACAAAATTTAAGGATAAGAATGATTTTACATTCATTAGAGAATAATTGTCTTTATATTATTAACAAAGAAAGGGAAGAAATCTCAAAAACACCTAAAAGAACTCTCAACTCTCTACTCTTACAATGTATTTTCTATGATATTTTTTTGGGTTGATTTTACAATGAAGAATGATCATCCTTTTATAAATGACCAAACTTGGCCTCCAAGTACAAAATAAGAAAAGAAAAATTAAATATAAAATTTTCCCTCCACAAATTTTGATTGCTCTCCAAGTTCATTTTTTTAGCCAAGTAAATTGGCATATGTAATTTTCTTTCACATGAACAAAAATCAAACCAACTCTTTCAATCTCCACCTTGGTTTGTATTCCGAGCATGCGTATGAACAACTCTGGCCAAACTTCTAAGCCTATTGGGCAATCCCGTTGTAAGAAACAAGAAGAATCAAATCTTTGTTGAACATACCATCTCCATCTAGCAGTTGTTCTCCCAGAGTTGCATAAGTTGATTCATATTCCTGCCAAGTCCTTGCAGTGTGCAAACTTGGCAAGTGGGACTAACTTGGTCAACATGTCTGCAACGTTATTGTTTGTGATAACCTTCACGACCTTGATAACACCCTCTTCAATAACATCTCGAATAAAATGGAACCTGACATCAATGTGTTTGGTGTACTCATGAAACCTTTGATTTTTAATCAAATGAATAACACTTTGACTATCACATTAAGAGTTGATTCCAGCTAAACTAAACTCAACTCTACCATCAAACCTTTCAACCGGATAGCTTCTTTCACTGCCTCCGCTGCTGCCATATACTCTGCCTCTGTTGTAGACAGAGCGACAATCGACTGTAAAGTCGATTTCCAACTAACGACACTGCCAATGAGAGTAAAGATGTATCCAGTTGTGGACCTCCTTCTGTCAAGATCCCCTGCATAATCAGAATCCACATAACCAAGATTTGAAATACCTTCATCACTTTTTCGAAAGATTAGGCCAACATTAGAAGCTCCTCTGAGATATCTCTATATCCACTTGACAGCTTCCTAATGCCTCTTTCCTGGGCAGGCCATGTACCTGCTTACCATACTTAAAGATTGAGCAATATCTAGACGTGTGCACACCATATCATACATAATGCTACCAACTACGCTAGCATAAGGAACCTTTGACATATATTCCACTTCATCCTTAGATTAAGGCATTTATAACTCTGAAAGTTTAAAATGAGGAGCTAACAGTGTACTAACAAGCTTGCTCATATGCATATTGAATCTCTCAAAAACCTTTTCGATGTACCTCTTCTGAGAAAGATGTACAACATTATTTTCTCTTGAAATCTCCATTCCAAGGATTTTCTTTGCAGCTCCCAAATCCTTCATGTCAAATTCTCTGCTCAACAGTTTCTTTAAAGAATTTATCTCTGTGATGTTGTTAGCAGCAATAATCATATCATAACATAAAACAGTAAATAAATCATTGACTTACCAGATACCTTCTTGTGATACACACAGCTATCAAATGCACTCATTAAGAATCCATATGTAGTCATGAATGCATCAAACCTCTTGTACCACTGTCTAGGGGATTACTTTAAACCATATAAAGACTTCTTCAGTTGACATACATGATCTTCTTTTCCCTCAGTTAGGAAACCTTTTGGCTGATCCACATAGATTGTCTCTTCAAGATCACCATGCAAAAAAACAGTTTTGACATCAAGTTGTTGAAGCTCCAAGTCAAATTGTGCAACCAATGCTAGTAGCATGCAAATTGAGTTATGTTTCATGACTAGAGAGAATATCTCATTGTAGTCAATTTCCTCCTTCTGACTGAAACTATTTGCAACCAATCTTGCCTTGAACCTAGCATCTTCCGCTTTTAGAATTCCCTCTTTCTTTCTGTAGACCCATTTGCATCCAACTATCCTCTTCCCCTTTGGCCTTTCAACTAAGACCCATACTTGATTCTTGTGAAGAGACTCCACCTCTTCCGTCATGGCTAACCTCCATTGTGCATCATCCTTGCAAGAAGTTGATTCAGCATACGAGGAGGGCTCAAGATCCCTAATCTCTTCTTCTGCAGCTATGAACGCATATGCAATCAGATTTTCTTGCTCTATAAGGCGTTCCGGTCTTCATATCTGCCTCTTGTCCCTTCCCTTCACAATTGTGTATGGTTCATTGACAACAAGTTCTTCAAATTCTGCGTCTTTTGACTCATCAACTTGAGTCTCTTGATCCTTTTCCTTGGTAAGCTCCATCAGAAGCTCCACCTGCTCGTTGTTCTCATTTCCTCACAACTCCATAGAAACTTTACAAGGATCAAGTATAGAGGATTCATCAAAGGTAATATCTCTGCTAACTACAAATTTGAGTAAAGACAAACACCAAAGCTTTTACCCTTTTACTTCATCCACATACCCTATGAAAATGACCTTCTTAGCCCTTGGTTCAAGCTTTCCTTCATTAACATGACAATAAGTTGGACACCCAAATACTCGCAAGTATGAACAATTAGTTGGTTCACCTGACCATATCTCATTTGGAGTCTTAAATTCAATCACTGATGCTGGAGATCGATTGACAATATGAGAAGTAGTATGAACTGCTTCAGCCCAAAATACTTTGGATATTATGGCTTGTAGGAGCATACAACGAGCCTTTTCAAGAAGAGTTCTATTCATCCTTTTGGAAACTCCATTCTGCTGTGGTGTGTGCTTGACTGTCTTATGTCTTGCGATCCTATGAACCTTATATAAATCATTAAACTCTTCACTGCAAAACTCCAAGCCATTATTTGTGCGAAGATACTTGATTTTTATCTCCATTTGATTCTCAGCCAAAACCTTCCACTCTTTAAATGCTCCAAAAACATCACTTTTTGCCTTCAAGAAACGCACCCCAACCTTTCGTGAAAAATCATCAATGAATCTGAGAAGATACCTCTTTCCTCCCTTTAATTGAAGCTTAGAGGGACCGCATAAATCTGAATGGATGTAGTCTAGCACGCCTCCTGTCTTGTGCTTGCCAGTACTGAAGCTAACTTTCTTCTGCTTCCCTAGAACGCAGTGCTCACAAAATTCAAGTGTGTTGATCTTCTCACCATTCAAAAGGTTACGATTGCTCATCATCTCCAGTCCTCGTGCGCTCATATGACCCGGTCTCATGTGCCATAATCTTGCCTTATCATCATTAGATAACTGCACCGTAGATGCATTAACAGAGCCAACAATGGTGCTTCTTGCCAGTGTGTAAAGGCCATCCTCCAGCTTGGCCTTCAACATGACTAAAGAACATTTAGTCACCTTCATAGTTCCTCCATCGCTCATGTACTTGTAGCCTTGTTTATCCAGAGTACCCAGGGAGATCAAATTCTTCTTTAGATCAAGAACACGATGGACTTTTGTAATAGTCCTCACGATTCCATCATGGAAGTGAACCCCAATTGAGCCAATGCCAACTATTTTAAAAGTTGCATTATTTTCCATTAATACGGTTCCTCCACTTTTCTCATAACTGCTAAACCAATCTCTTCGGAATGTCATATGCAGAGTACAACTAGAGCCTAACACCCATTTGTTGCCATAGACTCCACTATTGCATGATGTTGTTAGTACATATTCATTGTCAGAATCATGTACCTGTTTAACAAAGGATGCACCCGCCTTTTCTTTGGACTTTGACATAGGGAAATCTCGTTCAAAGTGTCCCTTCTTGTGACAGTCTCAATACTCCGCATTCTTCTTGTTCACATGAGATTTTGATCTATGCTTTGATTTACTCCTTTAATGTTGGCTAGTCCGGTCTATCACAAAGAGCCCACTAACTTCATCATCTTTGTCTCCTTCAAAATGCCTCCGAACATCACAAGAGTTAAGTGCTTGCCACACTTTCTCAAGAGTGATAGGCTCTTTGCTATACATCATTGAATTCTCGATATCACGATATTTTGAAGTCAATGAAAATAGCAAAGCACATGTAGCGTCTCCTCATTCTCTTTAATTTCGGCAGTTTATAAGTCCATGACAAGTTTATTGAACGCATCTAGACGGTCTTGCAACAAAGTACCTGACTCCATCTTAAATGTGTGAAGATGTCGTTGTAACAACATCCTTGTTGTCACCGATCGGTCCTGGTAAAACCCTTGCAGCTTATCCCATAACTGTTTGGCCGTCTCTTTGGTACTTGTACTCACTTCACAGAGCATGTCAGGTGCAAGGGACAGTTGGATTACACTTAATGCATCCCCTTCAATCTTCTCTTTGTCAGAATTCGATGTGCCATCGGGATACTTTTCGTCAATAGCATGGATTGAACCTTCCCTCCGCAATAACGCCATCATGTGGATCTTCCAGATATTGAAGTTGTTGCGCCCACTAAACCTATCAATTTCAAACTTCATGTAACTCATTGTTACTTGTTCTTCCTATTCTACTATAGATAGTATTTGAAAATACAAAAAACCAAAGTATTTCTTTTCGGATGTGGAAGTTCAAACTATGCTGCAACCACAGAGCATACTCAGATAGAACCTTGGCTCTGATATCAATTGTTAGCGGAAACGTGAAAGAAAGAACAAGGAAGAACACAAGATTTAACGTGGTTCGGATCAGAATGATCCTGCATCTACCAGAGAACAATTGCCTTTATATTATTAACAAAGAAAGGGGAGAAATCCCAAATACACCTAAGAGAATTGCTCTCTCAACTCTCTACTCTTACAATGTATTTCCTATGATATTTTTTTGGGATAATTTTACAACGAAGAATGGTCATACTTTTATAGATGACCAAACTTGGCCTCCAAGCACAAAATAAGAAAAGAAAAATTAAATATAAAATTTGTCCTCCACAAATTTTGCTTGCTTTCCAAGTTCATTTTTTTAGCCAAGTAAATTGACACATGTAATTTTCTTCCACATGGACAAAAATAAAACCAACTCTTTCAATTAAGAATTATTTTTATTACGCGATATATATAAAAGGGTACATGTATTACTTTTTTTATATATTAAGAATTATTTTGATTACGTGATATATATGAAGGACTATATGGATCACTTTTTCTATACATTAAAGACTATTTTAATTACATGATATATATATGTGAATGATTCAATGAATTACTTTTTCTATACATTAAGGACTATTTTGATAACGTGTTATATATAGATATGAAGAATTAGATGTGAATTATTTTGGTTATGTGGTATCTATGAAAACTAAACTGATAATTTTATATATATTAAGAATTATTCTAGCTACGTGATATATATGAAGCATTAGATAAATCACTTTTTCTTTACATTAAAAACTATAAAGAATAGGACTAAAATTATCCAACCCCCATAGATTAAGGACCATTTTAATCATTTTCTCAACAATTTAGTCTACTAAAGGCAAAGTCCAAAAAGTAAAAGAAAACTTTCTGACAATTGCTTTA